>MJUU01036410.1:17588-39755 GCA_002080025.1 Modiolus philippinarum | reverse complement strand
ATAAATCGACTCAGAAACAAACAAGAAAATGCAATAAGTTTGGCGGAGTAAACAAGTTGTCCGGTGATTTGTTGACGAGTTTGTAAAGATTTTTCATTTATTTGACACGCAATGAACAAAATACAAACATGTACGTGTGACATTATTACATTAGAAGTGTAATATTTGGCTATTATTATAGGTGAAAAAGTAAAGTGTTCTTACCTTGGTAACACTTGTTTTGATTTTTCCTCGCTTGATTAGTCGCTATATCCGGTGGTCGTTGATACACAGTGTCTCTATGATCTTGCAGAACACCGGAATTACTGTTTTACCTCTGTAATTTTTAACATGAGTTGTAGTTCCTTTGTTTTTGAATATTTGTGACAATAGGCCTACTTTTAGACTAATTGGAATATGGCCTTTGTGAAATATGGCTTCTGTTATTCTTGTAATGAAGTCTAGAAGAACATCACATGCGTAGATGTAGTTTTCTGCTGTTAGTTTAAAGGTATCTGGGGCTTTGCCTAGCTTTAGTTCTTGGATAGCTTTATAGATCTCTCCTCTGGTTGGCACTGGGATCTCGGTATTATGTGTTATTTCTGTAATTATGTCTATTTCTTGTTCAGTTTCACTTGAATATGAGTAGTCAAAGTTTTCATTACATGATGATATTGCCAAGTTTGCAAAATGTGTCTTAAATCCTGCCATTATGTTGTGCTCACCGCTAACAGCTTTGTCTCCAATATTTAAATCTTGAATGCAGTGTTTAATGTATTTTCGTTGCCTATTTAGTAGCAAATGGAAAGTTTTACTGTCTCTAACTTTTTACATATTACTCTATGATTTTTTGTAGAATGTCCATCATTTGGTTTGTCTGCTTCATTCCATTTTATATTTGCTTCTTTCATGTCTTTATAAGCTAGAGCAATGTTTATGTTCAATATTTGTAAACGGCCTTCCTTCTTTTTTGTAGTTTTACAATTTGTTGAGCAGGAAGTAGCTACTGAACTAAGTATTCTATTAATTGTCTCAATAGCCTTTTCAACATTATAGTTTGTATTCAGGTTTTCTGTTTCGTTTTCAAGATTACTTTCCACAAGTTGTACAACTGCATCTTTATATTTTTCTTTATCTATCTTGCTCCAATTTATACGTTTTTCTGGTTTTGGGATTGGTTTGAAGATTTGTTAGCCAGTTGTGTCTTGCAGGAGATGGAAATTGGGTAGTGATCTGAGACATTAGCTACTAAATTTCTGACAATGTCCTTTTTTTGAGAAGTCTCTATTGGAGCTATTTGCATAAAGGAAGTAGTCAATTTCACTGCGGTCTTCACCTTTTTGGTTGATGTATGTTTTCCCTACTGTATCATATTTGAGATTAAAATCTGTATAAACTGTAATAATTCCAATTGGTAATGCAACGTCCAATTTCATTGGTCATCGTCATGAACAACAAAAAAGTTATTTCTCGATAAACTTTTCTTGCCCATTAATACACTACGACGTCAAATAGTGCAGTATATGGTGACGTAAAAATCAATGACAACATTGGTCAAAGTTCAAAGGATTGGAATTATAAGAAATAAAAGTAATTTTGGTGGAGTTTATGGATGTGTAAACGCGGCCTTTCACTCACAAACTCTACATAAAGTCCTTCGGACTTTATTTAGTTTGTGAGTGAGTCGGCCGCGTTTACACATCGATAAACTCCTCCAAAATTACTTTTATTCCTATAGTACATACTTTGTTCTTTTTCCAATATATTTTTACCAAGATCTTCATTTATATCTCCCCCTATGATGATATTTTAAATATATGACATGAAGTTGATCTATGGATTCCTTGTATTCGTCTAAGTCGTGACAATCTTTGGTAGGCAGATATACTGAGATTACAAGTAATGATTTGATAAGATTGTCTCGGAACTCTATACATTGTATTCTTTCATTTCCATCTTGCAAGGGTGTAATACTTTGATTTACTTCTCTTTTCCAAATAATAGCTACTCCTCCGTAGCCTCTAGGTAGTTTACTTGGTTGTATATTATCATTCATATCTACAGCTTTTCCTGAATAGCAGATGTTGGGTCCAATCTCATTTATGAGTTGTAATTGAAATTGATATAGCCAGTGTTCTTGAATGAGCAGAATATCATTGGTCTCGAGTAATTTGTTTATAGCAGGGGTACTAGTTTTAATGTTCTTACAGTTATAGGCTCCTATTTTCAATCTGGTGGTTTGAACTATGGTTGGTTGTTCCTCAACAGTAAAAAAGGAGGCTTGGTTGTGTTTGCGAAATTCTCTGTCGGTTGTTTGTTGTTTCTTATGTTGGTTGTCGGTCTACACTGGGATTGAGTATTTGTGTTTTCACAATTCTATGTCTGTTGTATGTTGTTTATAGTATTTGTTGTTTGCATTCCTTTAGACTGAGTATTTATGATCGGTGTAGGAGTTCTCTTGCATGAGTTCATTGCCTGCTTACTTAATGGAACACGCACTAGGTTTGGTCCATGTAATGCGGTAGGAACTGTATGTTCAGATACGAGTTTTGAGTATTCTGTGGGTGGATTACAACTCTGTTTTGTTTCATGGTGATTTCTGGGTTGAATTTCGTATTCTAAATTCGTTGTTTGTGTACCTTGGTCACTGTTGATATACGATTTTTCAGGCGAATTGTTGAATTTTTCTTGCAGGTCGACTTATCTTAAAATATATGAAGTAACTCTCTGCTGTATACCATTTATTAAGTCGCTATTTGATGTTTCTTTTTGTGTTTCATGGATATTAGCTCGATGACTTTTTGAACTTGATGTATTTGGTTGCTCTTCAAGTAGAAAGACTTTTCTTTTCAGTGTTCTTATGGTATTTTCCGATCTATTTTTTCTGCTTCCAATTTTTTAATATAAGATTCTAGTCTGATATACCTATCTTGGTTATCATGGAATCTTTTTTCTCTTATCTTCAGTTCATCCTCTCGTTTTTTCAGCTAAAATAATTTCTTTTTGTCTTAATTCATGCATTTTATCATTATTGTCTGTCTCTATTTTCCATTATCTGACTTTGATTACTATCATTTAGCCTGGTTGGTTGTTCTGGGGTTTGTCGAGGGTCGTCCTGTGCTTTTGTTGAAGGCGTATTGATTTTTCTATCGTTTTGTATTTGCGTTGCCATATTGTGAACAGGGGCTCCCTTATTCACATTATCAAAGATTTGGTTATTTGTGTTGGATTCAGGATGTGCATATGTTTTTGGAGTTGTACTTTCTGAGTCTTGGTCATCTACTCCTATACAATTGTAACAAGTGTGAACAAGGTCTCCTTTATTCACTAGTGTTCACTAATGTTCTGTATACAGATGATATTGACGATGGCTGAATGATGTTTAATTGATAGCCGAGATTAAAAGTTAGGTTGGTATAAATATATGTATGTGAACAAGGTCTCCTTATTTCACTTTAGGATGTAATCTATCAGGTTGGTATGAGTGTAAACAAGGTCTCCTGAATTCACTTTAGATTGTCAGGTGAGATGAGTGTATATAATTCACTATTAATATATAATGTTATCAAAATGTTGATGAAATCAAACGAGCAGCTCTCATAAATCTATGAACCGGGCACCCATAAGCGTGCTAATTGTCGTTTTGGATGGATACCATCATACAGTGTATTAAAATTAATCTTTTGCTTCGTACGAGCTAGTCTTCTTTTTTGCAAGTAATGTGTTGGTCTTGAACAATTAGAGGCAACTCAACATTACCATTTATAAGCTGGATTTGTGTAATAAAATAATCAATTATTGATCTTAATTCAATATTGTCGCTACACTCTTGACTTTTGGATTCCTCCGTATACTGCTTACCCTGTTGTTGGTTCCATTGTAGCAGTGAGAAGTATGGACACAGTGATATAAACAATTAGTGGTTTTTATCTCATTTATAATATCTCTGTACTTAGTCAAAATGTCCTCCACTCGTTGATATGGATGGTCTATTAATTTCAGTAAGCCGTTGTTCTTTACTGTAAATTCGCAAGTGCCAAACCAGAGGAAGACTATAATTTTATGTTGGTTACGTATCTTTCTATATAATGTATTAAGGGAGTACGAGTCTCAGAAAGTTTGTAATTAGAATTAAAATGCTGACCTTTTGTTTTGAAGAGCACTACTAATGAAACAATTTGAGCAAAAAATTTTGAAAATCCATGTAGGAATTTTTGAGATAGATCTCTCTAGAGTTTTCCTTCAATTTGCATAAGATGTTTATAGGCCTTTAAATATATGAAATTATAATTGGAAGTTAATCAAATTTTATACACAGTCCAATTTATGTATTTTGAAGTGACTTATGACAAAGAAGATGTGATCCATGAGCAAAAAATTTTAGCACTGTTTGAATGGATAAAACGCGAGGATATAGAATGCTTCTGAAATCTCAGGCTCGTACTCCCTTAAGATGTTCTGTTGTATAAATTGTGGCCGATGGTTGATGTATGATGTTAAGTGTAGATGGCACAACTGGTTTTAAATATTTCCCTTTACTATCGGTGATATGAGTGTAGTTGACTTTCACTCAGTGTCCCTTCTTCATTTAGAATTTTACTAGTTTCTTTGACTATCTTTGTGTAGGACATAATGTTGATGTTATATATGTAGGTACATGTATATATAAGTGAATTTATTGTGAACAGGGACTCCCTAATTCACGTAACTAATGTATGTACAATGTAGCACCAAGTATTTCTGCAGCAGGATATAAGTAGCCAGCCGCAGGGCACCCCTTCCAAAATTTATAAAAAGTACATGGTTGAGTAATATAAGAGTGGAAAAGTCGCATGAAGAATAAATATAATAATTAATTAGGATAATTCATCCCTCAGCCATGATCCTCACTGGTATTTGAGGTGATCGTTTCCGCCTTCAATTACACGGCACCATGTATTTTATGGAGTGGAGTGTTGGAGTAGAGTGATGGAGGGAGAAACTTTTGGAGTTGATATTAAATATAAGTGCATACATATTATGTGCAACTGTTGAGTGTGTGAAATAAAAAATAAATACTATAATGTGGTAGCGAGTTAAAACAGAATAGTAAGAATTCAAGAAAGTCTGAAACATGAAGATCTGTAAAATGTTTATTACATTACTAATAGTTAGAAGATGAAGAAGAGTGATGAGATTATCGAATTTGATTAATCAGTCAGTCTTCTCTATTCCTTAATCGTTGATTAAAGGTCAATTTGAGCTTTATAATAAAACAAGAGGCTCTCAAGAGCTGCTATCGCTCACCTGGACCATGGCCGATATATTCAGTTAAAATAATCCCAATGCTTGAGGGCATCACTTTCCAATTTGTTAATAGACATTTGATGTTATATTATCTTGAATTAAACATGTCCCCCACTGGCAGCTATTATGGATGGGGTACATACTTACTGTCACCTTTCTGGAAGGGGACCATCTACGGACCATTGAGTCTAATTTTGGTTCAAATCGACTAAATGTTTTCAGAGGAGAAGATCTTTGAATGCTTTCTGGTGGGGTCCAAAGGTTAAACTGTGTTCTCCACTGGGGCCATCTTGAATGCGATGCAGACATGCTAGGAAGAATTTTCCAAACGGGAAGAACTATGGACCATTGTTACCAAGTATGATTTTATAATTGGCCAAGTACCTTCAGAGGAGAAGATCTCTGACTGTTTTCCCTATGTATCCAATATAAAAACAATATTCCCCGCTGGCGGTCATCTTGGATATAGCATGGACCTGAAAAAGAACTTTTTGCAAGGGATCATCTAAGGACTATTATGGCCAAGTTTGGTTCCAACTGGCCAAGTAGTTTCAGAGGAGAAGATCTTTGAATATGTTTTCCCATAGTGTCCAATGTTAAAATGATGATCCCTCTGGTGGCCATCTTGGATATAGCACAGGACTATCTAAGGACTATTGTTGCCAAGTTTGGTGTCAATTGGCACAGTAGTTTCAGAGGAGAAGATCTTTGAATGAAAAATTTACGCCGGACGGACGACGGGCAAAAACTGATGACAAAAGCTCACCCTGGCTATAGTCAGGTGAAAACAAATTTCATAAAGGTTATAACAGATAAATATTTCTGGCGTTTTGAAATAACAATAAATGACAAATTTTCAAGTAAAAGACAAGTGGATAATACAGACACCTCATTACCTGACAAAACTGATTGTTTTAACACATTAAATAAGTTTTACAGTTTAATTACTTCTATGCTGACCTAACAATACATCATGCAAGTTTTTTGTCAGCCTGATGATGTATTTATAAAATTTGGGACATCTGGATGATGTTGTGGAACAGAATGAACCTGAACAATAAATCAGTAATTGCACCTCATGTTTATTAATCATCGGGCAAGTCCTCCTATTAATAAACATGAGGTGCGATGACTATTACTAAATTCATTACTCTAAAATTTAATGTAAACTTAAACGTCACTCAACTGAACAAATGAACTAATATTCTGAGTCCAAAATCCACTACAAAACTCCACTCCATAGAATACATCCTATTGAAAGACCTTGTTTAACCGCAAGCGCAATATTTGGACAATCGTTTGGCTAAATTTTCTACTGTTCCGATACCCCAAACTTAAATCTAATGTTCCAAAGTTAGCTTCTGAGAAATGTCAAATTATCCGTTGTTGTTATCTTTAACTGTTTTTAAATCAGTTTGCCAACATCTTACTTCACCATATGTCTGTCTGACTAAAACCACCCATCTGTCCATAGACTATTAGACAGTTCAATAATATTTTGTTGTAACACTTTCTTTTTCTTCTTCAGCTTCGTACCTAGATCTTTTATTGTGTATTGACGTTTGAAATCTAAGCTACTAGTATATGACAAGTGCGATAATTTTAATTTCCCTTTCTTAACAGCTATATACCTACCTCTCCAGCCTATGAAGTGTACATTTCACAGTTTATTCGTTACTCTCGAGCGTGTAGTTTGAACAGTGAATTTTTGAACAGAGCAAAAACTCTGTCCCAAAAGCTGCTTAATCAGGGGTTTGTTCAACCTGTGTTAATTTCATCCCTCAAGAAATTGTATGGCCGTCACCATAACAGTATTGAAAGATATGACGTGTCAGTATCCCAAATGAAAGTGGAAATTTTCAGCTAGATTCACGTCTTCCCAGATTTGACTACCGATCCTAAATTGACTCACTCACAGTCACGGGTGTTGTTAATAGAGCAAGCATGCTTACCCTTCCGGAGCACCTGATGTCACTCTCAGTTTCACTGGAGTTCGCACTGTGGGTGCCTTTGTTTTAATATATTTCCAAATGAATACCGAAGCAAGAGCCAAAAATCGTATATCCAGAATGCATGGCAATATAAGGATTACATACGGACAGAGTACGTAAATGACGAAGACGAAACAAACAGTAAATAAAACAAACGCCAAAAAAAAAAAAAACAAGGAACTAACAGTGTGAACCCTTAAAAGGGAGTGTCATCAGGTGCTCCGGATGGTTAAGCATGACCTGCTTCACATGTGACACCCGTCACACTGCGAGTGGATGTTATGATTTCTATTTCTGTGCTTTGTATCTGTCTAAAGTAATTGTTTTCTGTGTCTAACGTCATTGTTTTCTGTGTCCTCGTTTTGGCCATGTCTTTGATCTTCGATTTTTGTAAATTCCACTCCTTTGTTCCTTCGGTATGCTACTGTCGTTGTTTCTGTAAAGCTTGTTCCGTGTCTTTTTGCAAATGAAAGGGGAATAGACTGGGTGTTCTTACTGGTGTAAAGTATTGCCTGAGGATTTCTATTTTAGGTCTTATGACTCCACTACTACCCATATCTGTATCTGACTTTGAAAACTATGATAATACTTTTAACGAGTTTTGCAACCTATCAGTTTTTTATAAGATCCTTTTATTGATCTTGCAAATGCAAACAAGAGGGTCGGGAAGACCTTTTCTGGGACGCCGGGATTGGGCATTTTTTTTGAACGGGAATTCGGGATTTGATAAAAATTTGACCGGGAATTCGGGATTGAAATCAAGCGAGATCCGGGGAAGGGTGAATTTTGTCACCGGGAATTCGGGATATAAAGTTATCGGGATTGCATTTATGATTTTTTGCATCGGGAAATTGGGATATAAAGTATCTGAGATTCTGTTTTATTCAATAAAAGACCAATCCTGCATTGCTATGTGATGTATGTATGTTTTGTAAGAATTTAGAAACATTCTACAATTTAACTATTTTCTAATGTTTGTTACAGTACTTTCTTTTTCAGGTGAGGCATTCATTTGTCGTTCTTTAAATATTGAATCAATGTGATGTACTAGACGTATTTGCGAATAATCATTGTTGATTTTTTTGCACCTTTAAAATAGTTTCATTCTTTTAAGTGTAGTAACCTTGTTTTATTCAAAGTATGTCATGAGACTGAAATAAAGTAGGCACTTTTGTACTTAAAAAGTTCAGAATTCAAAGAGCAAAATCAGGCACATAGTGCAACAACGGCAGTAGAATACCGAAGGAACAAAGGAGGGAAATCCACAAAAATCGAAGTCCAAAGACATGGCCAAAACGAGAACACAGAAAACAATGGCGCCTGACACAAAACAATGACGTTACACAGACACAAAGCACTGAAATAGAAATCACAACATTCAAAACAAAGGCATTCACAGTGTGAACATGAGCAACATGAGCAACCATTGACCGATTTCTCCGATAAAGGCAAACTAAAAGCCCATGTAAAGGTAGTAGGCAATGGGCTGAAATCACTTTCCGTGCACCCCCCCCTCACTTATGATCCAGACCGATTTTTTCAGTCCTTTTATATCCCCTCTTCAAAATAAAACATGACAACACGAATATAACCTGTACGCATAGACAGTATAGGGCCACTTTTATAGTACACCATGCAAAATTCTTGTATTTTAGTTTTAACCTCATTTTCATCTTTAAAGTTCCGTAAATTTTATGTAGATAAGTTAGATGTACTGAAATTTGGTACCAAATATTGAAGCTTACTTTAAATATCTTTTACAATGAACACAAGTTTGGCTACTTAGGATTCAGACTTTTTGTAGGATTAGCAGCCCTCCCCCTTAAAATTAAGGAAAAAATTAAAATATTTAGGCTCTAAATGATAAAAGGATAATGTTTTATGCAAATTCTTGTGTGTATTTCACTATAGTTGACATACAAAAGACCGTTCAAGTAGATTCAAAGTTGTTAAGGGGTCTCTCTTTGGCCCTTCTGCTCGAAATTTTATGCAAAATGGGAATTTTCCGTTTTTCAGAATTATTGCTTTTTTGACTTAGAGATGTAAATACTTCACGAATTTGATTTGATATATATAACTTGTTGTTAATGTTGTTAAAATATCGTTTCATTATTTAGAACATTTGAACATTTTAGACTAACTAAACACTCATAAATTTCAAACATAATTAACCCCCCCCAATTTTTTTCAACACAATTAAAAAGCTTAAAAATTGTATAAAGGTCAATTACACATTATTTCAAACACCAAAACACAGAGAAACTCCCCTGTATCACAAATAAGATCATGCGCGTGGTTTATGGGCAATTATACCACAATTCAATTTTGTAAAATTGAATTTTATAAAATTCCTAAATGCTGAAAATTCCAATTTTTCACGAAAATCGCCCAAAATATTCAATTTTACCCATATTTTGGCGTTAAAATTGCATGTTGCGATATATCAAATGCAAAGAAAGTAAAACATTAGTCTGTTTTGTTCATATATATGTAAAGACATGCATATTTTGATATTTTTAAGCATCAGTTTCTTGGGGTAGGGGTAAGATTTTCTGTATTTAGAGTCACATTGAAAGGTCTTTGTTTTTCTAAACATTGTTTTAAGATAACTTATGTATCGGTTAGAACAATGAATTGACATGTCTGCAGATAAATCCTCCAGATTTGCCACACATGACAAATCAGAAATTACTGAAAATTCCCATTTTTCACCAATTTTGTACTAAATATTGAGTTTAAGCTCACAAGTGCGACTTAAAATGGCAAATCATGATAGAATGTATGCAACATTGTTATATGCAATGCAGATTTCACGTGTTTTGGTTATTTTTATGAGAATATAGACAAAAATTGACTATTTTAAGGAAAATTTGTTCGGGTAAGTATAAGATTTTCAGTATTTAGAGTCACATTAAACACACTGTTTTTCTAAACAAGGTTTTAAGACAACAATTGTATCGCTGAGAACAATTAAATGGGATATCTGCATATATATCCCCCAGATTTGACATATATTACGATTTAACAGTAAACTTTGGACAAATCTGAAATGTTGAAAATTCCCATTTTTCATCAATTTCGGGTAAGATATTGAGCTTAAGTCAGCAGTGGCGGTTAAAATACCAAATCAGGATGTTATTCATGCAACATTGCGAAATACAACACACATTTGTGTGTTCTGGTTAATTTTATGCGAATATAGACAAAAATTGACAATTTAAGCGTACATTTGTTAGTAGTAAGGGTAATTTTATGGATGTAGGAAGTTTATAATACTTCAAAGTTGCTATAATTTGTACCAGTTGTAAAGAAGACATAATTTACTTCCATTTACATCCACTTTTCATGAATTTAAACTACTCATAGACAAGATGAGCCAAAAAGGGACAAAGCTGTGTCGAAAACGAAAATATTCAGAGATCTGTTTTAGTTGTCTATTTAAAAGTGATAGTTTGGTCATTAAAAGTATATTAACATCATGTTAACATGTATAATTTTTAAGAAAGGATATTAAACGACTTAAATCGATTGCAATAATTCTGAAATGAAAACACAGTGGGTCTATATACCGTTGACCTTACACAATTTCGAGAAAAATCTGAAAATTAACGTCTACATTTTGTAATTGTAGGGGTAAGATCTTTAATTCTTATAACGTATTTGGTATATAAATGGTCCATAGGCTATCATTTTATACCACTTTTTCATAACTGAGAGGCACCAATCAACAATATGCAGTAATTGAAAGAAACACTTTTGTCAAAAACGAAATTTTCCCGAATTTCGTTTGGTGGGTTTAAAAAAGGGGCCTGTTCCACCATTGTGCGCAGGTTGTGCACATGTTAATATATTTTATTTTGAAGAGGGGATGTAAGCAGACTTAAATATGTGGGTAGGGTTCATAAGTGGGGGTGCACGGGGGGTTATTCCAGCCTATGGACTATAGGTAATCTAAGGATTATATGTGGCATATGTGGCCATATATGGAAATAAAACAGTAGAATAATACTGACAAAGTATTGTTACAACTGCACATTTACCTATATTGACACTATATGAGCGGATTTGAATGATTATATTCAGAATTGTTCGGGAATTCGGGAAAGGGTCATTTTATGATCGGGAATTCGGGATTTTACATTTGTTTAGCCGGGAATTCGGGATCATGACCCCTCTTCCCCACCCCCAAACAAATTGAGTTATTTTATCGACCCGCTGGGAGATATTATGAATATTTGTCTCTATCAGCTTTTTACATCGTTCAGGTTTGATCTTTTAAATGTTTTGATTTGATTTGCACTGAAGAAATATAAGTTGTCGAACGTACTGCTATTTGCAGAAACTAAATTTACAGTTACTTCATTATTTACTCATTCACCACAGTCATAACATTTTTTCGTCTGGTATTATGTATGAGATGTCCGTTCCTTGTTTAACTCCCGTTAAATCTAATCATTCTTACCGTGTTGCTTACTCTCCATTGCCTTACCGGTTTTATGGCCACAGACTGTGATTTTTTTCTTGTAATAAACAACATCAACGTACTAGGTCCCTTTTCTGGATGCTTGCAAATAGGTTTTATCAAATTTTACTTTGTGTCTTTTTCGTTCAAGATTATTACAGTAAACAGATAGTGGGATATTTGCATACGAATACCCAATACTCATTTCTAAACTTTTAGTGCACTACTGTCCCTTCTGAAATATGAAGGTAGTTTACACCTCTTAACAAGTCCATCCGTGTTGTGTATTATTCTAGCAAACATCTGATAATCATTATTCAAAGTTTAATTCAGTAGTTTTTTTTATTTGCACAATAACATTTCAAAATAATATATATCACCGCTGCCACCAATTTTGAAACGTTTAACGAGCGGTATTTATGAAGATCTGGTATTTCGGTATTTAAGAGACTGATTATATATCATGAACAGATAATCCAAGTATTAAGTATGTAACATTTTTTAGATAAATGCTCAACGGAAAATATTCATTTCAATTTTTACGATATGCACAACTCAACATTCCACCAATAAAAATTGATATGGAAATTGAAATGGGGTATGAATATTTGCTCATTGTCTAGGCATCATGCATGGTAATTTCAAGTTTTAAGATTAAAAAATTTAGAATTTGTAAAAGGAATTATCTCCCTTGCAACTTTATATGTTTTATACACTGCAATATTTTTAAGGTTTCAATACATGATTTATTTGCCTAAATGCTAGTATTTGAAAAGAAGTAAAAAGAATATATATTCATGGGGATCATATAAATCTTTTCATCATTTTGAAATAAATATTGCAAGGTTGTTATTTTGTTCACATACTTGTATAGGGTTCCCTACTTTCTTTTATGTCGCCGTTTCATAAAGCCGGTAAGAAACAGGCCTTTTACCAGTCAAGTCTCGTTTTTCATAAACTAAGTTACTTTCAATATGTATACAATTAGGGTATGGTGAACAAAATATTTTTAAAAATCCATTTCAGATTTCTTTTTAATGAAGTCTCCCAAATCACGTGATTTATTAGTTTTGAATAGCCGCCATCTTTGCTGCTTCCTGTTTGTGGTCGTTTCCTGATTACTGCAAACTGTCATCTGGGAACACAGTTTGTGCATTTATAGTTAAAAAAATACAAGCACTCAATGCAAGAAGCATTGAAACATTTAACATACGCAATACGATCTCAGATATCTTATTGAATATCTGATTTTGGAAGTGTGTGTGAGCCATTGGCTAGTTTGCCATGCCGGTCAGAAAACAAGGTGCGCTTTCAAATAACTGTAGATAAGCAAAATATTGTGCGAGCTGAAAAAAATCCTTTTATTAGATGTCACAATTTTGCCCTAGTTCAGTTTATTTTGTACTTTGTCCTCTTTACTGTTGACAGCACACAACATGGTTGGCAGTACCTCGCCAACAGTGACAAATTACTGCTGTAACATCATGATTTCTTTGGATTTCATATTGTTTAGTTATTGTTTATTCTCCCAGCAATACAATTAAGGGGGAAACTGTGTTTGTTTACATATGTCCTGATATTGACCAGTGCACTTCTTGACGTAAACTTACTTACTACTTAAAACAGACATCATAAATTTAATTGCATGTACGTTGAATATCTTTGTTTCACATTTGCTGATTATGAATTTTACTTGGACCAACCTCAAAACAAAAACAAATATTTGCATGCCAAAAGTGGGCAAAATGGTTTCATGTTTAATTCTGACCTAAAATAGGTGTTCATCCTTTAAACTACTGACACAACTTTTTACTATAGGAAGGTTCGCCGTGACGTCACAGACTCGAAAAGGTAAATTTGGTTGGCAAGAAATCGTAATAATTCTCTTATCCGGACATCCGGGCACTTTACCTGTGGAGGAGGTGAAAAAGTCCACATTTCTCTATATATCTAAGTAACTTCAACTTTGAGTTATTCATTCATTTTTCAAGATATTTAAATGAAACTTGGGATATGCATTTGGCACATCAATATAAACATCATATCCGAATTTCAAGATCATAGTTATTATAACACCGAATCTATCGCAATTTAAAATATCGATTTTTTACATAGACTATAACTGTAAACATCGATAGCGTCACCTCCTATGTTGGGGGTATAAGATCGAAATCCACTGATCTGATTGGTCAATTCAGCTTTGTGATGTCACGCCGGATAAGAGAATTGATTAGGGCCATAAAAATGTCATTTTCAATTCACTCCTACGAAATTGTTAATTGAGCTATTTTGATAAACTCGGGTGATTGAAATTCTTGACTGTTTACACTTTTACAGGGTATTAATTTTTTAAATATATTTATTTTCAAAATCTATAAAATTAGCGTTTTTGTAAAGTATACAAATTTCGTCAATTTTGACATTTTTTAAAACCACATAAAAAATTTTCTACAGGAAATTTTTAAAAAGTAAATCGGCAGAAAAAATATGAAAATCTTGAAGTTTATTTCGCATTTTACAGATCCAAAATCGGATGGGTAATTAAAAAGTTACAAAAGATCAAAAATTCTTTTACATTTTTAAAAAGTGGTCTAACTACGACTTTGCCAACCAAAAATGCTAATTTGCATATGTAAATTAGATTTTATGACATCACTAATGAGGTTTGCGAACATTCCTATATCTGCATTAATATTTTATAACTATGCATTGCCAGGTTGCTTGATTTAACCAACAGCCCAATCAAATTTTCTTTCCACAAACACTTATAAAGCATTTTCGTTTCGTGGAGTTGTTGAACACATTGCTGGTCCAGAAATCGATCTTTTCCATTGAGTAAAAGACGTTTTAAGTAAACTCAATGCCTATACTAGGCTTTAAATGGCTCAATGAACTCCCTTAAGCAGCTGTTTAGGCTTAATTAGAACCTGAGGAGACAACATTTCAAGCTGACAAGTAAACAAAAACACAACCGGAAATAAAAATAAGTATGTTAATATACAAAACGTTACCGGAAACCAAATCTGGGTGAAGACTGGTGATGACTTCGATTCTCAGGTTATTTGACAACCCGATGGGGTTACTGCATCTCATCTGGTGACAAGTGAAAATTTTGGGTCACACCCGACGAAATCGAGTGACTTGACAGGTATATGTACATGTTTGTAACTTATAAAGTTAAAAGGACAGTCACTTATCAATATACATGTAGAAATAACATAGAAATAAATGAAAGGATATGGAGTGAATGTACATGTGACAAAAACGCATACTATACATAGAAAACTCCAGTTTATCAAGAACAGGGCTTTTATTCCTGTCTACATCTTTGATGCATCTGTAGTGTTCTCCCCAGCTTTCAAAAAGGGCATGCATGTTGCTTCAGTTCAAAAAGGACACTTTTAACGCGTACAACATGGTTAAAAGGGCACATGTTGAACGGGGAAGACGAAGTGAAAAGGGCAATATTTTAATACAAATTTGATGTAAATATTTTGAAAGGTATTTCTAATTAAAATCATCACCAGACATACAAATATAAAACATCTGACATACAAATGCTTACATTTTGTACATAAAAACTGTTACAAATAAATAAAGTCTGCATGATATTTATATGTCCATTCAAACACCTAATTTTAACCCTATTCTGAAATATAATTAGAGAGAATCAAATTAATTATCATTTTTAAGGTAGGGTCTCTGCCTTCTAGCTGTTAGGTAAACATACATGTGATAGGTCTCTTGAGCCAATGCAGGAGATAGCCTTGATTTTCAGGGAGATTAGCCATTTTTTCAGGTGGAATCAGGGAGATTTTTTATCGCCATATTTTCAAGATATAATATAAATACTGCCAGGGATTAAGCTAAGATTTTGAGACCGTTAGTCACTTTTGCGTTATCAGTTTCACAGGGCAATTTGTACTATGAAGATTTTACTTTTATGATTCATAATTTTTATGGAATTTGTTTTTTTTAATGCACATCATTGTTCCAGATTTAGATTTAGGCCAATAGTGATGGTAATGGGTTCCTTTAGATGCTTAGTTAATGTCAAATTCATAGAAAAGTACATCTCTATAACTACATTATGCACTGATTAATGTGCAAATGAGAAAGGTTTTGTATGCAATCAATATTACAGCATATCTTAGTTTTACTTTCTATTAATTTGTAATTTTAAAGAAATTATTTTGCAAAATATCAAACAAATGTTGTTTACAAACACTTTTTTAGCTAAAATAGTGGTGAAATGAAAATTTCTGTTATAATGATTAAGCAAATATTAGCAAAAGTTCAATTCTAAACAATAAATTCATGGAAATGAAAAGACAATTTTTAAGGGGGAAATAACCCAACTTTAAAAGAAACGTGATCTGTAAAAAAAATCAATGTTTTCAAAGAGAAAGTTTGACCTGTTAATTGTGAAAAATTTGCTGAAAGAAAGATTTTAATGTTAAAAGAATTAATGATTTTAAATAACTGATAGTTAATTGCCATACAGGTAAGCAGGTTATCTCTGATTGACCGGTAATTAGTGATACCATGCTTGGGAACACAGGTAAACAAATCACCGATGGTGTTTGTTTACAACAGACCTAATCCTTTAATTAGCATTACAGGTGTAATTAAAGTGTCAGTTTGGACAATCAGATTACAGTGACAAAGATTATGAGCAGTCATGTGACTATAGGCTAATTATATCACTTGGGAATACTCCTAAATGATGATTTCGTACACATTTTTTTTCTTTTGGCTGGAAGCCGATTTTCCGGGAGATATTTCTGGAATTCCGTGAGGGTAAAGAAGCCCTTGAAAATCCGGGAGATTTCCATGCTCCCGTCGGGAGATCACATGTATGGGTAAAGCCATCTTGAAAATAGTCTGTTTCAACCAGACTCTTACATTAAGGAGACTACTTTGTATGAAAAGAGTCCGAATGATCCAGACTATCGTTAAAAAACGTGTACGGCTTACCAGTTATTCATATGAAGACACAAAAAATAATCCATTCATGTGGCGTTACAGTGTCCATTTCATGATCAACTCCATCATTTTATGTGTTTAATATCTTTTAAAAGATACAATGTTTTTTAAATCTCAGAGGACTTATATTGATATTCGAAATTCACGATTTTGTTCATTCATAAAAATTTCCTGCGGCACGCTATGATTTTACAAGTTTTTATGAATGGATACATAGTAATTTCTACTTTCGCTGTTGTAACTTGTAAAAATGTATGTATCTGTATTTCTCAATATAAATGACTTTGAAACTTTTAATGGTTACAATGACGCACTCTACCTTAAAAAAGGATCAATCAAACCCTAGCTTCGTTTTCTTGTTTGTTTTGTCCCGACAGGTGGCACGTTGTTTTGTTTTATTAATGGCCAACTTAATTATGCCTGCATGACATACGCCGTAGTAAATAAGGGTCAAATAAGTTTCAAAATAATCCGAAATTACAACAAATATTCTTTATGGCATTAAAATTTTAGAAAATTTCAACTATGTCATCAATGAAGCACAGAAGGTTTAAACTTGATTCCAACAGCATTCCTAATCACAAGCTTAATCAAGTACAACAGTTGTACTGGATCACATGGAACCATTATGAACAATGATGAAGGTCCCAAACTGTCACTGATTTGTTACAACAGGAAGAAGCGCTCGCTTGCTGACTTTTCATCATTTGCAGTGATTCCTTCTTTTGTCGTAATTCATTTTTCACATTGATAAAATTTGTTAGCATACTGCGCCAAGAACACATTCACGTAGGCAAGATGTTGTCATCCGTCATATCGTAGTCGGGTATTAAGAAAACACTCCATGCTAGATCACGAAAGTCAAATGTTAAAACGTCAGTTGAAAACTCGTGAGGGTCCTGATAAAACTATATATATAAGTAATTATTTCACAGTAGATCTAGTTCTAACCTTTAAAAAATTAGAAGAGGCTAAAAGCATTTCGGCTTCCCATGGTCAAGTGGCAGTGCTTTGATCCAACAGATGTAGATAAAAAAAAATACAAATATGCAATGCTCTACCAGAGATCCATCATAAGAAGAAGTATGCAACCCATTCAATATGTTTTGGAAGGTGTTGTGCCCAGATAAATCCACAATAACTTGCTTTGGCCTAGAAAAAAAAGTTTGATAGTAAAAAAGTTTTTTTTTTGGCTGGGAGCAAGTCCCACTTCCTGTGATAATGCCGTTATGAGTAAAATCCTCTACAGGTGGTTCCTTCAGATCTCGTTCTAAAATAGTCGTCAAAGTGCTAACATGACAAAATTAGAAATATCAACATTTATCAAGCCACCGAGTGTAACATTTGTTTGGAATACTTACATGTACCAACAAAGAGGAACAGGCAATGAAATGTAAATAGAGTTTTAAATATATCGCCAACAACCCATTCAAAAACTGAATAGACAACCCAAACCTTGAAGCTAAGGAAAACTTCGGATTTTAATTCTTGAAAAAATTACATGCCAAGATTTCAGCAAAAACAGTAATAATAACAGGACTTCTGGGAATACCCAGGAACCTGCCTTAACAGCATTCTATGCTGTGATTATATTTTGATATGCTTAATTCTACTATTTCCTCACCCATGGGGGAGATGAGTTTGCAGATATTAATACTTACCAAATGGAATAGTCAAGTTTCATTTAAATATTTTATTTTTCAATCGATCAACATAAGGGCTGTTCCAGAAAAGTTGGTCTGGGACCCTTTGAAGGCACTTCATATAAAATGCTGTGGGTGGTTATGTTTTCTTCATCTTTTTGTATTGTACATATGGGGAAGAATTCTATGGGTGGTGGGGTCAATAAAAAGTGCCTTCAAACCCCCATGTCAATTTTTCTGGAACAGCCCTAAGTATAACACAAACCAAAATAATTTCATTTGCAATTATTCATATATTATTGGGTAAGCTTCAATATAATTTCTTTAAAAGAGGTTAAAACTTTCAATTTATAAGATTTAATAAAAAGTAACAGTCAAACTCAAAAGTCTCTTTAAGTGTTTTCAAAAACATAGAAAAGGGGAAGTAACTCAACATCTAAATTATGTAATTGTATCCATTTGTTTGTGTTAGCCAGGTAGGTCAGTTAATGAAAATATGTGTTGATTCTTATTAAAAACCATCAAAATTATCAATTATTGGTGTATTTTAATACTCTCTCAAGTCATTAAATAGGGCTTGTACTAGTCAAAAATCGTTGGAACATACCGACAGGTGACAACAGGTAATTATGCAATCAACAGATGACCGGAACAATCAACAGACCAATGAACATAAATTGACATCAAATTATTAACTTATGACAAAATTAAAAACCATGAAAAGTAATAGCTACTAAACTGTAAGCAGTTGAAGCATACGGGGAAAGTAAATCTTACGTTTTAGAATGGCATGGCTTCATGAGGTATGGCACAAAAAGGGCATGGCATCAATTAGCACCGCCAAAAAGGGCATGGCGTCATTGCAAGCTTTACAATGGGGGGGGGAGAACACTACCCTGAGGGTCTTCAGCCAGAGGTGAACAATATTCACCCCATCAAGCGAGACCAAGAAGGCCCCTAGCGTGCACTTGATAGGTATTCTTGACAAAAATTATATGTTGAGCAACATCGATTGCAGCTAAAATATGTCATCATGGTCATTGAAGCAATACGTCGGGAGTGGTCAATGAGAAAAAAGTAAAATGGCAATGTCTGTCTACAAATATTTGTCATTAAGAATCCCGATGAATATTCTCACACAAACAAACACGCCATAACTGTAATATTATAAGGCTTATTTTGCATTGTATTCTGATATCTATGTGTTGAAATTTTTGACACTTGCTCTTTCTGGATTTGCACTTGTAAAAAAGTAGTTAATGACTTGAAGGTTACTTGCCTACAGAGGATGGCCAAAAGTATTCGTCACTTAATTTTTTCCCTACATATTTCATGCAAGGATGTATAATGAGAAGGACAGGAAACTGGTATAATTTAATCCATGTTGCATTTAAAAATCTACAACGAGAAGTTTGATATGTATTGACTTTACAGCTGTGTACTGAAAGATTTTAATAAAATGATGCTTTTCTGAAAGCTGAATCATTTTTGTCTCGCCCGCGACGAAAGGCGCGGAAAGCGAGACATATGCGTACAAAGTATGACGGCGACGGCGGCAGCGGCATAAACTTTCATGTTAAGTTTTTGTGATTAGGTCATTTTCTCAGTAACTATAAATGGTAGGTCAATGATATTTGGTATATAGGTTGGTCTTGAGTAGTACATGACAGTCTGCTATATGGTTTTTGTCTCTGACCTCAATTTCACGGTCCAATGAACATGTTAAGTTTTTGTGCTTAGTTTAATTTCTCAGTAACTATACGTGGTAGGTCAATGATATTTGGTATATAGGTTGGTCTTAGGTAGTATATGACAGTCTGTCATGTGGCTTTTGTCCTTGACCTCAATTTCACAGTATAGTGAGCATGTTAAGTTTTTGTGATAAGGTCATTTTCTCAGTAACTATAAGTGGTAGGTCAATGATATTTGGTATATAGGTTGGTCTTAGGTAGTACATGACAGTCTGTCATATGGCTTTTGTCCTTGACCTCAATTTCACGGTCTAGTGAGCATGTTGAGTTTTTGTGATTAGGTCATTTTCTCAGTAACTGTAAGTGGTAGGTCAATGATATTTGGTATATAGGTTGGTCTTGGGTAGTACATGACAGTCTGCTATATTGTTTTTTGTCTGTGACCTCAATTTTATGGTCCAATGAACTTGTTAAGTTTTTGTGCTTAGTTTAGTTTCTCAGTAACTATAAGTGGTAGGTCAATGATATTTGGTATGTAGGTTGGTCTTAGATAGTACATGACAGTCTGTCATATGGCTTTTGTCCTCGACCTCAATTTAACGGTCTAGTGAGCATGTTAAGTTTTAGTGATTAAGGTAGATAGACACTGTTGCGCTGCGCAATACAATTGCGCATTAGAAAAATAAAGAGTCTGATACGGGGTAGGTTTGATTTTCGAGCCGGAACAGTAATTTGACGGCTTTTCCTTTGTGACGTCATAATTGAATGACAGATGTAAAACGTCATATTTCGTTTACTTTGCCGTGAATTAACTCCCTTTTCCCGTAAATAATGTTTAATCCGGAAACTTTGCAAAATATCTCCGTTAAAAGCATGGTGACATATATATTTTTTAATTCTAATCAATAAATTGCATCATAAACTATCTGTTCACAAAAATTCATCAAATTCTCATGGATAAAAAGTTCATTTATATTAAGCTAAAAATTGCATTTCCATATTTTCCACGTGCATTCTATGTAAATTTAGGTGAAAAAATGGCTAAAATGAGCAAACTTTGATCTCAATTCTAGAAAAAGCAAGCATGGTGACCCATACTTTTTATTACAGATTTCGGGTAAGTAGGATTTTTGTGCCGACTTACAACAAAATCTCATGGATATGAATGATACTGTCTATCTACCTTAAGTCATTTTCTCAGTAACTATAAGTGGTAGGTCAATGATATTTGGTATATAGGTTGGTCTTGGGTAGTACATGACAATCTGCTATATGGTTTTTGTCTTTGACCTCAATTTTACGGTCCAAAGATCATGTTAAGTTTCCCAGTATCTTTTAATGTAAGGTCATTAATATTTGGTATTTGGGTTTGTCTTAAATTGAACATGACATCCTGCTGTTTGGCTTTAGCCTTGACCTCATTTTCACATGAACATGTTTGGTTTATAGTATCTATCAGTGGTCACTGATATTTTTTTTTTTTGGTGATTCATGACAGTCTGCTCTATTGCCTTTGTCACTTACCCTAATTTCACAGTCTAGCAAATATGTTTTATTTTCTGATTTAGTCAGTTTGAGAATTCACATCAAGACCATGAAGGGACGGGCGAGACATCAATTTGGGTCCACACTTGTTATGTTTTTAGAGTAAATAATTATAGTAATAATATTTTATTGCTCAAACACATACATTCATATTAAATGGTTATGGCATTACAAAAACATAAAAATGTAAGAAATTATAAGACAATGTTGACCATGGCATGATGGTGGGGTGTCGGTTAATGATTTTCACCATCATGAATAGTAGAAATAATAAAAAAATATGGTTTCAGATAATTACAATTTTGAATTGAAAATGCCAAACAGGCTTCAGCTTTTCCTTAACTTGAAACATTCATTTATAAATTTGGCAGTTAGTTTTAGGATATCAATAGAGTTATTATCCCCGCACTTTCGAATGAAAGTTCGGGGATATTGTCGTTGGCCTCGTCCGTCTGTCCGTCCGTCCGTCACACATCCTTGCGACGCGAACTCCTCCTACATTTTTGGATTTAGGGTTTTAATTTTGTTATAGAACTGTTGCATATATGCTGCAGATGCGCAATAAGCTTTCGGATTTTTGATAT
>MJUU01036406.1:64725-81429 GCA_002080025.1 Modiolus philippinarum | reverse complement strand
TTTTTTTTTTTTTTTTGTCGGATCAAAACAAAATGCAAAATCTTTGTAAAGGACCTTCCATATATCATTCCTGTAAAGTTTGTTTGTATTTGCCTCGGTGGTTTCAGAGCAGATGAAAATGTGAAAAGTTAACAGATGGATGTCGGACACCGAGTGGAATTTAGTGTAATTTCAACTTTTCAATACACTGTTGATTAACTCCAAAATTTCACTCAAATAGTTGACACTGAGGTGATCTAAATGTGATGCACATCAAATTTATAGATGTGATGTAACCAGGGAAATTTTCTAACTTATTTTCGTTTAAAAGAATAAAGAGCGAAAATAAAGCTGCTGCAAACGGTGCATTTCATTTACGCGAATTGACCTTTCAATTGCACGAAGATAATCTTTCAACAAAAACACATTTCATCTGCGCGAGTTTTTTTACCTGTAATTTAAATGTAAATAACCTGTAATTTTATTACTCATCTAATAATGCAGGTAACCTGCAAGTATTCATTGACATTTAATCAAAGAATAGCATATCAATATCTTCTGTTCCCCTGCCCACCACGGTGAGGTGGAAGGTGGGTTTTGGACAGGGTCTTATTGTATTTGTTCCGGTGAAAAAATATTATGTAATATATTTTCCTTTTGAACAAATATTATAGTGGGACTTATACAAATGTATTCTGTTGCATTATTCACATAGTCTTTATAAAATTATTAGAATATTTTTTTGTCTATATTTTATATATTTCAAACACCTGGTGCAAAAATATTTGTTTTTTTTTTGTCAATTAACGAGCTGCGCGCGCAGCTCGTGTTTGACTTGAAGTCACATAAAAAAGAGAAAACCTCATTGCGCATTTCTTACACTTTATATGAAATTCATCAGCAATATAATTCACCGATAAGACATACATTAATGTAGAATCTGGAACTTGGATCGATGGGTCAAAAATGGTTAAGACTTAATAATGATAAATAAATTAGATGTGTACTATTAAAAAATATTACCTAATTTATCTTATTTGCCGGGAAATCGTTCATCGTTGACGTGTATTGGACTGATACATACAAGACCTATGACCTTCGAAACATGAATAAATGGTAATGTCTCGAGCTCCGTGTTTGTAATCATCATGTCAGTATTTTGTTTCCAACAGATTGTGATTAAAATGATGATAAGGGTAATATATTGTCAACATGGAGAGTAATAACAAAACATGTAACAATAACGGGGTACAGTAAAATGGTATAGGTCAATTATGATTACATTACTAATTATATGATAAGACCCCGACATTTACACAGCTGCTGTTCATGTAAAAATATATTTCGGTCATCAAAGGCAATATGTTTATTAATATGTAATTATTATAAGATTTGAGAAAGGAAACTTATCTGGTTTGCCCAGAGGAGATTTAACTGTGCATTTAACTGTAAATCATTTCCGATCGTTTCTAACGGGGTTTTAATTAGCTGATGGAAAAGGGTGACCTTTGGAAAATGGAAAATAAATGAACAGGTATTAATTTTTGAAATCACAACAAGGTAGGGGTCTTGGAATACCAGCAGCAACCCTATCAATAAAGTCTACAAATGACCCTCCAGGACAAGCTGTGGAGCCAAAAATTAAAAATTGTGGCTCCACAGCTTGCCCTGGAGGGTCATTTGTATACTTTATTGATAGGGTTGCTGCTGGAATTCCAAGACCCCTACCTAGGACTTGGAGACCTACACATCGATGTAGTTTCATGACATCTTTTTCAATATGGTTCCAGAGTTTTGTTGAACAATATAATTTCATTTATGAATTCAATATATTTTCAGAGTAATAAATAACAATTGTAATTCTAATAACCATAGTCTCCAAATTAAATACAAACACACTTTTGTTGGAGTAATTTGCTCATTACTTTCAGTCGACGTTAATTGACTCAGTACCTTCGTACTTTGATTTTTACTTATTTTCCCTTGATGAAGAACACAGGTTAAAAACAAGGCTGTCATTCGGTTACGCCGATAAAAAAGATCGTGAGGGATTTTAACGGCTGTTAAGCCTTGAGAAGAGATCGTGAGGGATGTGGTGACACCATCGTGAGGGATTGTTATCGAGAGAAAACTTACAAGGTCACTTTTCATTTCAAAATATTTATTAAATCGGGCAGTTTTTCTCTAAAATATTTGTGTCTGTCAAAATGGTTTAACTTAGTTAATAGAAGTGTATCGAAGAAAAAGTTTACAGTTAATTTTAGAAAAGTGGTTAGTCATCCTATTGCTGAGAGAATTGATGAATAGGTTGGTGTCTTTGCCTAAAATGTTTACAAAAGACATTTAAATATTCCTCAATAGGTCATTGTTTGTCTTTTTGGTATTTATTCATTTATTCATTGATTGTGAAATTTCCGCGCATACACCTAACGTTAAACATTTTTTCTATTTAGGCCATTTCTTTGATGTTCTTATTACAGGGTTTTAGTTGGAGACAACAGAAGTGAGACGTGTCTCTGGTCCACGATGATGTTCTGTTCTTCTTTTTTCACCCTCGCTAAAGGAGTTAACTCCGAAAATTTGGGCCTTTTCTTTCTTGTACATATATTTTTTAGATTTTAGTTTTATTGCATATTTTTATTTTGTTGTTCTCCATGTACGACAGCTATACAAACCTTCTTATTTTGTCCAATTCATATGACATTAAGCTGTCTCGCAACATATATTTTTATTTTTTATTCATATTCTTCCCATGATAACAAGAATAATGCAATAATAAATACTACTGAACTTTTGAAAATACTTAAAATCAACATCTTACTATTGTCTAAGGTGCATTTTGCTAAGTAGCATCGTAATATTCCTGAATATATGAACAATCATGGTTAAGCTTAATCCTTCACGATCATAAATTTCGTCACCTCATCCCTCACGATCATTTTTGGATGAAAATGCACAAAATCATATTTTTCGTATTTATCGTTTACCTTGTACAAAAATAAAACCCATCATTAGTAAGCATTATATAAAGAATATACGTTGTAGCAGAAACTTGATCACCAAGCAAAAGCATTTTTTCCAAAAAGAGCAAAAAATGAGTTACGAATCTTCAAAAAGTCAGTAGGGTTCAACGTCGCCTTTTGTAATTCTGTGCAACATGTTGTACCTTTTGAATATTTTTTGGTTCTAAAAGATAGTCTGATAATAATTATTTTGACAGACACATTTCTTTTTCACAGTAAGTTCTGTCGTTTTTCAATATATCAAGTTTTTCCAAAAAAATTTTCAATTTAATCCCTCACGATGGTGTCACCTAATTCCTCACGATCCAGTCTCAAGACTTAACCGCCGTTACAAATCCCTCACGATCATTTTTATCGGCGTAACCGAATGACAGCCTTGAAAAAACTCGTGCAGTTGTAAGGTACTTTGATCGCGCAGTTGAAAGGTATTTTAATCCCCTAATTCGCGCAATTGAAATGCGCCCGCTGCAAATGCTTTTATGCATCTGGATGATATAGTAGTTTGACCGGTAGCCAGAATTCAAGACTCTGCGAAGTTAAACTTGTTTTGAAAACCGTGAAAAAAAAGACAACGCAAAACTTTCCCAGTTTACATTATAAGAAAACTAGAGGCTAAGAAACTGAGCCTGAATCGCTAACCTGACAAAATGTTTACAGCAGGGGATGAAACTGATGTTTATCCTATAGGATCCTGTGTTAAAATATGTTCTGTGCTAGTGGTCTTGTTTTTTATCAGAACAAAACAAAATAAGCAATCTTAGATAGGCTAAATTTGCTTCAATAGTTTCAGGGCATAGGACAACAAAGGTGTTTTTCTATACGGGGATCCCATTTTAAACGAAGTTCTGTGTTTGGAGCCATTTCTTTTGTAAGATCCGAACAAAATGAGCAAATGTTGATTGAATTTGATGAAATACATCGGTAAACGAATACCGAAGCAAGAACGAGGAAAGGGGATTCTAAAATCATAAATCCAAAATCACGGCAATTGACATCGAACACGAATTGAGACAGTATGACAAAGACAAAACAAATAAACAATAAAGGGCTACGCCGAGCGCAGCATGATACGACCACAGCATGTCGACCACCGAAATTTGAACAAGTGTAATTTAAAGTGAGTATGAACATACTAAAGAGCTTGACACAATAATTACATGGACATATTAAGGAGATTGACCCAGTAATTAGCTGGACACAAACTAGGGAAAATGAAAATTAGCCCAATTATGACTCCATATGGTTCCTCTTTGACCCCGTATAGCTCGGAAACGGTAAGAGCTACGCCAAAACGATTGGCGTACTACTGAAAGCTTATATCAAGAGGATCCCATAGAAAAAAATGCTATCGAAGTCCGTGAAAAATAAAAAATTCATGGAACCTGCAAATTTGCAGTTTTGACCCCTTTGACCCCTTATAGCCCGGAAACGGTAAGAGCTACGCAAAATTATAGCTCGGAAACGGGAAGAGATATGCCAAATCCGTTGACATACTACCGAAAGCTTATATCTAGAGGAATCCAAAGAAAAAAATCCCATCGAAATACGATGAAATATTAAAAATTTTAGGTAATCTGAAAATATGCAATTTTGGCCCAGTTCAGTCCATATAGCTAGGTTAGGAAACAAGTTACCAAAAATCCAATAGTAGAGCGCTGTGTTAATCTTTTGAAAAAACTGCATCAAAATCGGACAATTTTTTTTATTCGCCCTTTTCGGCCCCATTTATCTCAGGAACGTGAAATCCGTTGACATACTACTGATTGGAAATTTCCCCAGCAGCACACTGAAAGAAACCCCATCAAAATATGATAAGTAATAAAAATTCTACAAGCAAATACGTAAAAACACCCAATTTTGCCCTTTTTGGCCCCTTTTAAAACAACGGAAGGGGGCCACAAAATCAATAAGCTGCTGCGCCAAGAAGGCATGATACGCCCGTCCACTGTCAACTCGAACTGTATGGCATTGTTGGACAACAACAACATTTTGATTGAAAAAAATCAAACAGAACGTGTGCCTTACCAAGATGTAACCATTTTACAAATATCAAATAAATATGTAACGTTAATGCATAGAAAAGGTGCAAAAAATGGATTTTGAAGAAAAAAATATCAAGTCCAAGGGCCGTAAGTGTCCATAATAAAGGGCTACGTTGAGCGCATCATGATACGACCGCAGCATGTCGACCACTAATATTTGAACAAGTGTGAAAGTGTAAACTAAAATGAATGTGGACACAAACTAGTGAAAATAAAAATTAGCCCTTTAAATCCCTTATTTATAGGATATCGTAAGAGCTAAACAAAATCTGTTGACTACCAACTAAAAGCTGACATCATGAGAAATCCAAGGAGAAAATTCCGATTGAAATCCAATGAAAATTAAGATTTCACAAATTTTGAAGTATTGTAATTTAGCCCTTTGGCCCCTTATAGCTTAGAAACCGTAAGAGCAACGCAAAATCTTTTGCCATACTACTGAAAGCTTACAATGAGAATAATCCAAAGAAAAAAAACCCATCAAAATCTGGTGAAAAATAAAGGTTTCACATATTTCTAATAATTGCAATTTTGGCCCTTTTAACCCTTATAGCTAGGAAATGATAATAGCTACGCCAAATACGCTGCAATATTGCTAAATCCTTACAATGAGAGGAATCCAAAGAAAAAATCCCATCAAAATATGATGAAAATTAAGATTTCACATATTTCTGATAATTGCAATTTTGGCCCCTTAGACCCCTTATAGCTCGGAAACTGTAAGAGCTACATCAAATCTGTTGCATACTGCTGAAAGCTTGCAATGAGAGGAATCCAAAGCAAAAATCTCATCAAAATCTGATGTAAAATAAAGATTTCACATATTTCTAAAAATTGCAATTTTGGCCCCTTTGACCCCTTATAGCTCAGAAACAGTAAGAGCTGTGCAAAATCTGTTGACATATCACCGAAAGCCTACAATGAGAGGAATCTACAGAAAATATCCCATTGAAATCAGATGAAAAAAAAAATTTAGTAATCCGCATGCTTGCAATTTTGGTCCCGTTTTGGGCCCTCATAGCTTGGAAAGGATACAAGTTATACAAAATCTGATGGTGCAGGGTTAATTTGTCATAAGGAATCCATTGCAAAAAAACTGTATCAAAATCGGACTAAAAATTAAAAAAAAAATAAATTTTTGAAATTCGCCCCTTTTGGTCCCATTTATCTCGTGAACGGTATATGCCACATGAAATGCGTTGCATACTACAGATTGAAAATGTTCTAAGGAGTACACTGAAAGAAACGCCATCAAAATCTGATAAATACTAAACATTCTACATTCAAAGATGTGAAAACACCAAATTAAATACTTTTTGGCCCCTAATTCTGAAATGGGTGAGGCCACAAACTAAAGGAAAAAAACGGTTTTCAAGAATGTACCAAGAAACATCATACTAAAATTTGAAAACAATTCGTCTACTAGAACCAAAGTTATGCTGTCCACATACACGAAAATACCTAATTTAACCCTTTTTGCCCCTTTTTAGCCTCTTTTTTGAAACGGGCGGGGCAAGGAACGCATAATTAAAAACCAGGCTAACGCATGAGAAACATCATACTTAAATTTGAAAATGATCAGTACACTAGATCAAAAGTTATGCTGTCCACAGACACAAAAATACCAAATTTTGCCCCCTTTTGGCCCTTTTTCTAAACGGGCGGGGTGAAGGACCCAAATTAAAATCCGTGTTTAAGCATGTGCCAACAAACATCATACTAAAATTTGATAATAATCCGTCCACTAGAACCAAAGTTATGCTGTCCATAGACACCGACGCCGACGCCTGCGCCATGTACCATAATACGACCGCAAAATTTTTGCGGTCGTATAGAAATCATTCAACAGGTACCAAATTTAAACTAAATCAGAAATTTTTAAACATACAATCATATACCATATATAAAATAAACATGTTCACATATTGTAAAGAAAAGGTGGAGAAACTGTTATTTTTCACAAATTTATTTAAGTCCAAGGGCCCGATCTCCACACAAAATCAGAAGACCATGACCAAATTAAAAATTGATCTGTATATCAACTAGATACACTCATATACCAACTATCAAATCAATGTGTCAAGCGGTTACAGAAAAAAAACATTGAAAACCTATATTTTTCAAAATTTCACTAAGTCCAAGGGCCATAACTCTGTACAAAATCAACCGACCGGAACCAAATTCGAACTTGATCTGTATCTCACCTAGACATACTCGTATACCAAATATCAAATCAATGTCAAGCGGTTACAGAAAAAAAACTCCAGAATCCAAAAAGTTAACGGACGGACGGAGGGTATACCATAATACGTCCCGTCTTTCGACAGGCGTATAAAAACCAATCACAGCCTTTCATTTGTGCAGAGGAATATTATGTTAAAATTTCATAAGGATTGATCAACTTGAACTTCAGTTATTGACCAAAAACAAGAGTGTCTACAGACGACGACGCCGACGACAGCGCAATACCATTATACAACCTCGACTTTTTTTTGCGGTCGTATACGCCACACAACTAAAGCACTAACAGTGTGAACCCCTATAAAAACTTAGATATCGATGTTTTCCCATAGGGTCCAATGTTAAAACTAAGATCCACGCTGGTGGCCATTTTTTTTTATCAAATTGGGACTTAATAAATAATCTTTGTGAAGGACCTTCCATATTTCATTCCTGTTTAGTTTGATTGAATTTGCTTGAAGATGAAAATGGCGAATTTCCCATAGGGCCAATGTTGAACTATGTTCCTAGCTGGCGGCCATGTTTTGTTGAATCGGAATAAAATAAGCATTCTTTGTTAAGGACCTTGCATACATCATTTTAGTACAGTTTAGTTAAATTTGCTTCAATAGTTTCAAAGCAGATGTTGAAAATGTTTTTAACATAGGGTGCAATGCTAAAACCAAAATCCGGGCTGGTGGCCATGTTTTTTTTTATCAAATCAGAATGAAATGCACAATCTTTGTGAAGGACATTCTATATTTCATTCTTGTTTAGTTTGAATTTGCTTCAGTGGTTCCAGAAGGAAGACGAAAATGTGAATTTCCCATAGGGCCAATGTTAAAATATGTTCTGTGCTGGCGGCCATGTTTTTGTCGAATCGGAATAAAATGAGCATTCCATGTAAAGGACCTTCCATACACAATGAGAAACATAGGTCGGTTATCTCCCTGTACCAAGTTAGTTATATATTGTTAAAATGGAGATAATTTTAATTTGAATATCAAAAGAAAGTTTTGATATGCTAATTAAAATTATCTCCACTTGGAATCATACAAAACTAACTTGGTATAGGGAGATAACCGACCGAGGTTCCTCATTTCAGTTCAGTTTAGTTGAATTTGCTTCAATGGTTACAGAGCAGATTTTGAAGATGATGTTTTCCCCCTAAGTCCAATGTTAAAACTACGCTGAAACCACGCTGGCAGCAATGTTTTTATGGAATCTGAACGAAATGTGCAATCTTTGTGAAGGCCCTTCCATACATCATTCCTGTAAAGTTTGGTTGAATTTGCTGCTGTGGTTTCAGAGGAGAAGATTCCATAGGGCCAATGTTAAACTATGTTCCGTGCTGACGCCATGTTTTTGTCGAATCGGAACGAAATGTGCAATCTTTGTAAAAGACCTTCCATACATCTATTCACGGCAACTTCAGCATTGTGTTGTTTAATACCACTGGGTCGATGCCGTTAGTCATTTAGGGTATTCAACAACGCAGAAGCCAGTACTTAGGTATTGGCACGAAAACCGATTTCATTTGAAATCTTGCAATAACTTAATTTATGAAAATTTTGTTCAAAACAAAAGAGTATCTCCCTCCCACATAGCTCTGTCCTTAGCTGATTTTGGCTTTTTTTATTTAAATTCTATTTATAATTTGTTCTCCACCAGGTTTTACACATATTTCGGTTCATGGATTTCAACTGCACTGAAGAGACATAAGTTGTCGAAATGAGCATATGTTCAAATCCACGGTAACTTCAGTATTTTGTTGTTCAGTTTTGTTAAACATGAAGTTGCACGCGTTGTCGTGCTAGGTATACCCCCACTCGTAATTTTACACATTAAAAAGGGAAAAAACAGGAAGTTGAAATCATAAGGTGACCAAAATGGGAAATGATGCATCCCCCCTCATATAAAGTCAAATACCAAATTTGAAATAAATCGGCCAAGCAGTAGCTGAGAAAAGTGCGACGAAAATTTTCACTATATTCAATAAAGGGAAAAGTGGCTAAGTCCCGCCAAACAGGAAGTTGATATCATAAGGTGACCAAAATGGAAGACGACGCATTCCCCCTATATATAAAGTCAAATACCAAATTTGAAATAAATCGGCCAAGCAGTAGCTGAGAAAAGTGCCACGAAAATTTTCACTATGTTCAATAAAGGGAAAAATTGCTAAGTCTCGCCAAATAGGAAGTTGATATCATAAGGTGACCAAAATGGGAGACGATGCATTCCCCTATATATAAAGTCAAATACCAAATTTGAAATAAATATGATCAGCAGTAGCTGAGTAAAGTGCGACGAAAATTTTCACTAAGTTCAATAAAGAGAAAAATAGCTAAGTCCCGACAAACAGGAAGTTGATATCATAAGGTGACCAAATTAGGAGACGACGCATTCCCCCTATATATAAAGTCAAATACCAAATTTGAAATAAATCGGCCCAACAGTAGCTGAGAAAAGTGTGACAAACTTCGGACGGACGGACAAGGGTATTCCAATATACCACCCACTCGCGAGTGGGGTATAATTTGCTTCAAAAGTTTCAGAGCAGATGTTGAAAATGATTTTTCCCATAGGGTCCAATGTTAAAACTAAGATCCCAATTGGTGGCCATGTTTTTATCGAATCGGGAAAAAAACGTGCAATCTTTGTGAAAAAAACCTTCCATACACTATTCTTGTAAAGTTCGGTTGAATTTACTTCAGTGGTTTCAGAGGAGAAGTGAATTTCCCATGGGGCAATGTTAAACTATTTTAGACGAGAAGTGAATTTCGTATGGGCCAATGTTAAACTATGTTCTGTGCTGGCGGCCATGTTTTTTGTCAAATCGGAACAAAATGAGAATTCTTTGCAAAGGGCTTTCCATGCATCATTTCAGTAGTTTAGTTAAATTTGCTTCAATAGTTTCAGAGCAGATGTTAAAAAAGATTTTTTTCCCATAGGGTCAAATGTTTAAACTAAGATCCGCGCTGACAGCCACGTTTTTTTATCGAATCTAAACGAAATGTGCAATCTTTGTGAAGGACCTTCCGTACATCATTCCTATTAAGTTTGGTTGAATTTGCTTCAGTGGTTTCAAAGGAGAACATTAAAATGTGAATTTCCAATAGGGCCGATGTCAAAACGATCCGCGCTGGCGGCCATGTTTTTTTTACAGAATCGGAACCAAATGTGCAATCTTCGTGAAAGACCTTCCAAACATCATTCCTGTAAAGTTTGGTTAAATTTGCTTCAGTGGTTTCAGAGGAGAAGATGGAAATGTAAATAAAGTGCTACGCCGAGCGCAGCATTTAATATATGACCGCAGCATGTCGACCACTGAAATTTGAACAAGTGTAAACTAAAATGAATGTGGACACAGTAATTTGCTGGACACAATAAGGATTTTGACACATAAATTAACTGGACACAAACTAGTGAAAATAAAAATTAGCCCTTTCAATCCCTTAATTATTACTAAGATATTGTAAGGGCTTAGAAATTCTGTTGACTACCAATAAGAGAAATCCAAAGAAAAAACACGTTGAAATCCAATGAAAAATAAAGATTTCACATATTTTGAAATATTGCAATTTGGCCCCCTTGACCCATTATTACTTGGAAACCGAGGAGCAACGCAAAATATACTGCCATATTACTGAAAGCTTACAATGTGAACAATCCAAAGATAACAATTCAATCAAAACCTAACGAAAAAAAAATATTTCACATAGGGTATTTCTAATAATTGCAATTTTTGCCCCCTTGAGCTACGCTAAATTCGTTGAATACTTCTGAAAGCTTACATTGAGAGGAATCCAAAGAAAAAAAATCCCATCAAGATCTGATGTTATATAAAGATTTTACATATTTCTAAAAATAGTAATGGTGCATTACATGATATACCCCGCCATGTTTCACAAAATTTTGAAGTTTCAAGGGGCATTACTCCCTCAGAACCTCTTGGATCTCTTAGCCCAAGTAGAAATAAGTTTGAATTTCTAGTAAACAACTTACATACAAAGTTTGGAGAGTCAAAACCCTAAAATCAACAAAATATAAGTTTCAAGGGGCATAACTCCAGAACCACTTGGACCTCTGACCCCAAAATTAAACTTGACCGGGTTTTTGTAGTAACCCATTTACATTTTGAAGACTGTATGTTGTATCTCTCAAAAGATATCAGACTTACATACAAAGTGTGGAGGCAGTATGTAATTTCGTTCATAAATTATCAGTCAGAACCCTAAAATTGACAAAATTTCAAAATTTCAAGGCATAACTGCAGAGCCCCTTGGACCTCTGAGCCCAAAATTAAAATTCACCTGGGTTTTATGGTAACCCATTTACATACCAAGTTTGAAGACTGTATGTTGTTTCTTTCAACAGATGTCAGTCAGAAACCAAAAACAAGAGGCTCTCAAGAGCCTGTATCGCTCACCTGGTCCTTGATTAACATAGACATTTTATTGTTAAGAGCCAATATACATGTATACAATTAAACTATGGTTCCAATATGCCCAATTGGATTAAGGGGAGAAGACCGCTGTTAGTGTTCCCCATGGGTCCAATGTTAAACTATGTTCCCTGCTGGCAGCCATCTTAGATAAAGTGGGAACATGAATTTTTTTTTTCTTTTCGGGGGTTCACATAAAGACTATTTTGACCAGGTTTTGTTCCATTGGCTCAGTAGTTTCAGAGGAGAAGATCTTTGAATGTGTTTTCCCACAGGGTCCTATGTTAAAAACTATGTTCCCCGCTGGCGGCCACATTGGGTATAGCGTGAAACTGAAAAAAAAACACGTTTTTTGCAAGGGACCACTCAAGGACTATTGTGGCCAAGTTTGGTACCAATTGGCCACGCAGTTTCAGAGAATAAGATTTTTGAACGTGTTTTACCTTAGCATGCAAAGTTAACAAATGTTCCCGCTGACAGTCATCTTGGATATGACGCTGACCTGAAAGACTTTTTTTTGTGCAAGGGACCACCCAAGGACTATTGTGGCCAAGTTTGAATCTAATTGGTCCAGTAGTTTCAGGGAAGATCATTGAATGTGTCTTCCAATAGGGTCCAATGTTAAAACTATGTTTCCCGCTGGCGGCCATCTTTGATATCGAACTGACCTAAAAAAACACCTATTTTGCAAGGGACCACTCAAGGACTACTGTGGCCAAGTTTGGTTCCAATTGGCCCAGTAGTTTAAGCAATTTCGCAAGCCAAGGGTTTCAATCCGCTCCTCTCCTCTTCACCCTTGGCAGATCAAGCCACATTTTTGGAGACACGCGTCTAAAATTACCTCCCTTTGAAGTAAGATTTTCAGTATGATTTATTGTAAAAATTAAAGATCTTTTACGATATCTAATAATGTCAAAATTCATAAAAATACTTAATTCCAGGACAATAAACCATCAAAAGTAAAAAAAAACATAACAAATCTTTGGAATTTTGAAAAATTAAAAAATCAATAGACACTTTTTTAAGTTTTATTGTTATTCTATATATTAAAAATTGAAAACTCAGTAATCTGATTGGCTGCAGCTGAGTTAAACTGCAACCAATCAAATCTGTGGACTAGAAGCTTCAGAAATCAAGTTAGATCTGCCAAGGGTGGAGAGGAGAGGATCGGATTGTAACCCTTGGCTAGCGAAGATGTAGTTTAAGAGAAGATATTTGAGTTTCTTTTCCCATATGATTCGATGTTAAAACTATGCTCCCCACTGGCGGCCATGTTGGATATAGCGCAAACTTGAAAAACACCTGTTAAGTAAGGAACCATCAAAGGACTATTGTGGACAAGTTTGGTTCCAATTGGCCCAGTAGTTTCAGAGGAGAAGGTCTTTGAATGTGTTTTTTCCATAGGGTCCAATGTTAAACAATGTTCCCAGCTGGCGATCATCTTGGATATTGCACGGACCTGGAAAACACCTTTTTTGTAAGGGACCACCAAAAGACTACTAAGGCCAAATTTGGTTCCAAATGGCCCAGTGGTTTAAGAGGAGATCTTTGAATTTCTTTTCCCATAGGGTTCAATGTTAAAACTATGTTCCCCACTGGCGGCCATCTCGGATATACCGCGAACCCAAAAACACTATTTTTGTAAGGAACCATCAGAGGACTATTGTGGCCAAGTTTGGTGCCAATTGGCTCAGTAGTTTCAGAGAAGATCTTTGAATGTGTTTTCCCATAGGGTCCACTGTTAAAACTACGTTTCCCGCTGGCGGCCATCTTGGATATTGCACGGACCTGAAAAACACCTTTTTTGTAAGGAACCACCAAAGGACTATTTTGGCCAAGTTTGGTGCCAATTGGCTCAATAGTTTCAGAGAAGATCTTTGAATGTGTTTTCCCATAGGGTCCAATGCTAAAACTACGTTTCCCGCTGGCGGCCATCTTAGATATCGCGTGGACCTGAAAAAACTTTTTTGTATGAGACCACCAAAGGACTATTTTGGCCAAGTTTGGTGCCAATTGGCTCAGTAGTTTCAGAGAAGATGATCTTTGAATGTATTTCTCATAGGGTCCGATGCTAAAACTATGTTTCCCGCTGGTGGCCATCTTGGATAATGCCGGACCTGAAAAACACCTCTTTGTAAGGGACCACCAAAGGACTATTGTGGCCAAGTTTGGTGCCAATTAGCCCATTAGATTCAGAGAAGACCTTTGAATATGTTTTCCCATAGGGTACAATGTTAAAACTTTGTTTCCCGATGGTGACCATCTTGGATATCGCACGGACCTGAAAAGCACATTTTTTGTAGGGGACCACCCAAGGACTATTGTGACCAAGTTTGGTTCCAATTGGACCAGTAGTTTCAGAGGAGAAGATCTTTGAATGAAAAGTTTACTCCGGACGAACGGAAGACGGACGCAAAGTGATACCAAAAACTCACCCTGGCATTAACCAGGTGAGCTAAAAATCACAAAATTTCAGTTACAAGGGGCATAACTCCAGAGCCTTGACCTTTAAACCAAAAATTAAAGTTGACCTGAGTTTTGTGGTAAACAATTTACATACCAAGTTTATAGGCTGTATGCTCTTTCGCTCAAAAGTTCTCAGTGGGAAACCCTAAAATTCACAAAATTTGAAAGTTTCAAGGGGCATAACTCCAGAACCTCTTAGACCTCTGAACCCGAAATCGAACTTGGCCCGAGTTTTGTGGTAAAAAACTTTCACACCAAGTTTGAATACAGTATGTTATTTCATTCACAAGTTATCAGTTGGAAACCTTCGGGCGATGAACGGACAGACACCCAGACACACGACTGAGGGTATCACATAATACCTTGCCACTGTGTGGCTGGGTATAAAGATTGCAAGTTTGGCCCCTTTAACTCCTAATAGCTCGGAAACGGTAAGAGCTTCGCCAAATCCGTTGCCATACTACCGAAAGCCTACAATGAGAGGAATCTATAAAGAAAAATCCTATTGAAATCGGATGAAAAATAAAAAGCACGTTTGCAATTTTTTGCCTGTTGGGTCCCTCAAAGCTTGGAAAAGAAACAAGTTATCAAAAATCAAATGGTGCAAAAAAATGAAACCAGAAGGGTGAGCCTGTATCGCTCACCTGGCTTTCTGGTTTCAGCAGATTTTTATATCTGAGGAACTGGAATTGGCAGTAATCTAAGTGAAGGACCTTCCATACATCATTGCTGTAAAGTTTTGTTTAATCTCAAAAGAGATTGTCAAAATGTGCATTTTCCCAAGGGTGCAATGTTAAACTATGTTCGACCCTGACAGCCACGTTTTTTTGGCAGATCGGAAAAAATTTGGGCTATTTTACTGATGGACCTTCAAAACATTATTTCTGTCAAGTTTGGGTCAGTTCTCTTCGGTAGTTCCAGAGGAGATAGTTAAAAGGTCCAATGTTAAATTGTGTTCGGCCTGGCGGCCATGTTTTTTGGCCAATCTGAAAAATTTAAGCAATTTTATTCATGCACCTTACAAACATTATTCCTGTAAAGTTTGGTTCAAATTGGTCCAGTGGTTTCAGAGGAGATAGTTAAAATGTGCTTTTCCCATAGGTTCCAATGTTAAACTATGTTCCCAGCTGGCGGCCATGTTTTTTTTATTTGGGGGAGGATCAAAAATATTTCCCCATTCTATGTGAAGGACCTTCTGTACATCATTCCTGTAAAATTTTATTTAATTTCCTCTAGTAGTTTCAGAATAGATGGTCAAAATAGGGTCCAATGTTATACTATGTTCGGCCCTGACAGCCATGTTTTTCGGGCGATCTGAAAATAGTAATGTACCTTACAAATATTATTCCTGTAAAGTTTGGTGCAAATTGGTCCAGTGGGTTCAGAGGAGATAGTTAAAATGTGTTCTTCCCTTAAGGTCCAATGTTAAAATATGTTCCCTGCTGGAAGCCATGCTTTATGGCAGATCAAAAAAATTTCAGCATACTACATGAAGGAACTTCCACACATCATTCCTGTAAAGTTTGGTTTAATTTGCTTTAGTTGTTTTTGAATACATAGTCAAAATGTGTGCTTTCCTATATGGTCCAATGTTTCACTATGTTTGGCCCTGGCAGCCATGTTTTTTGGCTGATCTGAAAAATTCAAGCAATCTTAGTAAAGGACCTTACAAACAATATTCCTGTAAAGTTTGATTCAAATTAGTCCAGTGGTTTCAGAGGAGATAGTTAACATGACATTGTGTGTTTTCCCATAGGGTCCAGTGTTAAACTATGTTTGGCCCTGGCAGCCATGTTTTTTGGCCAATCTGAAAAATTTAAGCAATCTTAGTAAAGGACCGTTCAAACATTATTTCTGTAAAGTTGTTTTCAAATTGGTCCAATGGTTTCAGAATAGATAGTTAAAATGTATGTTTTCCCATAGGGTCTAATGTTAAACTAAGTTTGGCCCTGGCGGCCTGTTTTTTGGCCGAACTGAAAAATTTAAGCAATCTTAGTAAAGAACCTTCAAATTGGTCCAATGGTTTCAGAATAGATAGTTAAAATGTATGTTTTCCCATAGGGTCCAATGTTAAACTAAGTTTGGCCCTGGCGGCCTGTTTTTTTGGCCGAACTGAAAAATTTAAGCAATCTTAGTAAAGGACCTTACAAACATTATTTCTGTAAAGTTTGGTTCAAATGGGTCCAGTGGTTTCAGAGGAGATATCGGTAGGTAAATAGATGAAAAGTTTATGGACAGACGGACGCGGAGTGATGGCAAAAGCTCACATGGCCTTTTAGGCCAGTTGAGCTAAACATAGAAAGCAGCCACAGCCTGCTAAGCTCACCTCGTTGCGCAGCAATGTCACATGTTGACATATCAGTTTTACAGATTCAGTCATGCATAAACTGTAATTTATAAACTGCACCCGAAGCATGTTTTGTTGTTGTCATCCCAAATCGCATACCAATATGGTTGCTTAGGGACATGTCAGTAAGCAGTAAGCGGGAATGAACTTGAACCACTATACCTAACCAAGTCGCTTATGCGT
>MJUU01036406.1:38807-54354 GCA_002080025.1 Modiolus philippinarum | reverse complement strand
CTCAATGTTAAAGTTTTTATGCAGTTGTTCACAGGCCAAGGTCAAGGTCACAAGGTCAACTATTCTGGTTCCAATTTAAAGGTCTTGCCACAAGGAATGCACATGCAAAATATGAAAGCCATATCACTTACCATTCAAAAGATATACCCAATGTTAAAGTTTATTATTTTTTTCAAAAAGTCCATCACATGTCAAGGTCAAGGTCACGAGGTCCAAAATTTTGGTATCGTTTGAAAGATCTTGCCACAAGGAATACACATGCAAAATATGACAGCCCTATCATTTACCCTTCAAAAGATATACCCAATGTTAAAGTTTTTTGTGGACAAACAGACAGACAGACCAAAAACTATATGCCCCCCGAAACTTCGTTTCACGGGGGCATAAAAATTACCCAAATTATTGAAATATTTTGCAAATTCTGTTAATTATGGTTCAAAGAGTATCTTTGGATATTACACCATAGTTTTTGTTTTGTTGGAAGTTAAAAATAAATGATTATAGCTGTTAAATATAAATTTCATGTTTTATATAGTTTTAATACTTCAATGTCAGAGGTATGCAACTCAATTTCATAGCAAGAAATGAAATGTTAGAAAGTGCCAAATGTTGACCTTTGAACTCCTCTAATCATATGTTTAAATGAAAATACATCTTATAAGTTGGTGGAGTGTAAATGTAAACTGAACAGAAGATCGAAAACAGCACTATGCAAGATCCCCTGCAATCGGATTTCAGAAGGTTAACAGGTATGTTTTTAATAAGGCCAGAATCAAGGGAGAGCATGATACATTACACCGTGATCAATTCAAATTAAAAACAAAATGTCAAATATTATTTGATCAATAATTCACAAAAGAATAAATTGAACTCTTAATTTGAATTTGAACATTTTATCATGGTCAATATATATCTGAGGCCTAAAAAAAAATTAGTTGCGTTTCCGGTTATGGTCCTCTGAAAAATTTGGGTCTTTAGGTCGGATTTATTTCTTATTTTTTTTTCTTCAGATCAATTTCTTTGTGATTTCGAAGATTCCGGTGACTAATTTAGGGTGAACCGGAAAATATACCGTTTCCGTTCCTGAACTTACTGTAACCGGGAGTAAAAAACAATGGAACAAAAACAAATGTTGTTGGCCTTTCTCTTTGATTTTGATGAGTAAAACAGCATTACATGACATAATTTGATCAATTACTGCGCTCAGATATGAACAATATCTAATGTAATCGTCATATCGCTCTTAAAATCGGCAAAGTTTTACAAATGGGAACGAAAACGTGGTCGGTTGGGCATCAAAACTTCTTATTTTTTTGAAGTTGGAATAAAAAAGTTTGAGTTGGGAGGTCTGGACTAGGGTTGGCCGGCCAACCGGAAACACCACTTTTTTTTTTAGGCCTGATTGCAATAATTTGCATTCTACATTGAATGTATGACAAGCATGAACACATCATGTAGCTCACAAATACACAAGTATAGCAATGTGCATGTGATGTTTTCACAGTGACCCAATTTTTATTTTCTTGATAACATCCAGTTCAGTGGTACTTTAGATCAAAGGAAATGCATTCATACAACATAAAAATAACAGTAACTACAGAAAATTGATATCACAATCACAGATTGCCATTAACATAAACAAGACAATGCAAAAGTATCAAAATAGCAACTATCAACCCATTATAATTCAAGAGAGATGTAACCAGAAAAACATGCGCCTAGGAAAATATCATCATACAGCAATTTCACAATTCCATATCTTCATATCCTGGCAGCAAGTGCTACATTTTGTATTTTAAAACCGACCATGATCCAGTTATGGGTTAGGGGTGGCACGAGATGTGTGAGCTTATGTATATAATTAAATTACCCCCTTTAAACCAGAAAAACATATATTTTTAGGGTAAAATAGGAGTTTTGCCTTATATTTGTCTAAAAAATTCAAACCTTCACCCCCTAATTTAATATCCTGGGTCTGTTCCAGTGATTTAAACAGTTTCGGTCATTTTTAAAAAAATGTTAACAACTTCACTTTATCTTTCTGTTATAACAGATAGATACTGTCAAGTTTCATTTCTATCAAGTAAAAGGTAAAGAGATTTGTTCTGTTATATATTTCTAATACAAAATGTATAATTCAAGTTCCATTGTCACCCTGTTACACTCACCTCAGCAACTGATCTGTGAGAACGTTGAAACTTGAGTTGATTTACTCCCTGTGTTTTTGGTTTACCATAAGTACATCCCTTAGGGACTGGACGCTTACGTCCACCTCTACGGACACGAACTCTGTATACAACATACCCTGAAAAGGTCAATGGTAATAGTAAAATAATTAATCTTCATTTCTTTCAACATAAAATAACATTGGTTTTTGGCTTCATTTTTTTCCAAATGGTATTCTAGGAAACAACCACGGTATTATCAAATCCAATTTGATCTAAAACTGCATATCTTCAGATAAATGCAAGTCAATATCTCTGTTATATGTAGTACAGAAAACTGTTATTTCCCAAAATTATAGGCTCTCCTACTTCTAAAAGTAGCGTTCAAACAACCAGAAATTGCTATACTTGTAAGTAAAACTTTAGTCTAAAGGACAGAAATTCCATAAAATGTGAAAAATCATGATTCAACTTAATCTTATCTGTATCTATCAAGGAATTGATTTTTCAACACATCAAGTGAGGTCTGGAAAACGATTATTCATGAAAATGTTGCATTCCCATACTGGCCATAGGCAAAAATCATGGAAATTGACAAATCAAAACCTTACTCAAAACTCTATCTGTTGTTAAGTCATTGAGGTATAACACCCATTCCAAATATTAAGTCATTATCTCGAGAAGTCCAGAAAACTTTGTGGAGGAATGACAGAAAGTTTGGCCAGGTTAAATTATGCCCCCAATAAAGGGGCAGAAAATCAGTCAGGGGACAGACTCAATAAGTCTTATTATTTTAGACCTCTACAAGTTTTGTTATGCAATTTTGACCTGAACAAGTCTAAAATTGATCAGACTTGTACGAGTCTAAGAGGAATTACCATTTTTATGTTTTTTGTGCTTAATGGGTATTTGCGATTATCCTTCATTTGTTTATCATTGAAAAATAATCATGACCAGGGATTTCATTAAGAGGTGGAACCCCGCGAATAGTCGCCATTTCAAATGAGAGAATTCGCCGGTTCAAATCTTATCAACAAATATAATTTTCTGTTGAATAAAATCTATAACATTTATTTGTCATGTGATAATTCTTTAAAGAAGCCGAGAGTAACCTGGATCATCCAGTTGCCGTTTTGTTTTGGGGTATCTAAACTAGGGGAGCACAATCAATATTTCACATCGGTATCAGGTTACGCTTGATGACTCCTTCCATTTAGTGATTGAATCAATCGCTTTACTGACCAAGAATGAAATCTAGAGACTCATCGAAATAACTACGTTAATACGAAAGATAACCTACGAAAGTTTCCGAAATTAGAAAGTTTTTTGGTGGCAAAATTAAAACTTAAATGTTAAGGTACTATGAAGCGGAATAAAATAGAGAACTATTTTACAATAAAAGATAAAAGGACAAAGAAGGATGATGGGCCAAATCAAGGTAAGATCTTAAAATAGATGTAAGATTATCTAATTCAAAAAGGAAGGTGTGTAAAGCTCCATGTTTATATATAAATGGGGCCTGCCCAAGCATGCCATCTATATTCCCTTTTAAACTTTATTCTAAATTGTTAACTACCCTCCCATATCCCTGGGGAGGTATGGGGGGTTAAAGAAGGTGCCTAGGCTAGGAGGGGTGCTGCCAAAATTTTTTTTATGACTGGACTTGTTTTTTCCCTCTGGGTATGGGGTGCCAAGTGGATTAAATGGAATGTTAAGTATAGTGGGGAGGTGAAAAAAGATGCCTAGGATAGGAGGGGTGCTGCCATTTTTTTCATTATTGTTGTTTCTCTTGGTCTGGTTAGTGGTACATGTGCTGGGGGTATATATTTTATGTACCGGACTTCCAGTTTAATATTCAGATGCATTTTCTATATTTAAGCTAAATTGTGTTACATAGTAAAATAATTTAACAACCAAATAGGTCACTGCACTTAAAAATGTAAAATGAAAACATAACAATATATGGTTTATTGAAAATGGCTGAAATAGTGGCACATGGATATTCTATGAATGGCCGGGTGTATGGAGAACTAAAACTCTCTTCACATTTCTCTCATTTCATTTTAGTCAGTGGAGGTTTACATTTTTGGTCATGACGTTCTTAAGTGAATTAATGGTCTGTTGTTAAATTTTTCCTTCATTGTTGATGTTTCCTGATATCTTTCCTTCTTCAAATTACAAATGCTAACACGGGATGACAGTAAATTCTCACAATGATCCAGAATAGAAAACTATTCTTGTATGGGAAACCAATCTAGGGAGGAAATACTATCATATCATAGGATATACCATGGATAATCTTATTGCAGAAGATCCAGCAATAAAAGAAGGGTTAACATTTCTGCGTAAATCTTGAAAATATACAGATAAAATCATAATGAGTTACCCTGAAAAAAGTAAGACAAAATATGAATGTGTAAAATTTTACTTTATTTATTAACTTTACCCCCAAAAAAGTATGATTTTGAAAGTTGAAATTAACTGCCAGGAGAGTGTCAGAATGCAGGATTTGGCTTCATTTACTCCAGAGCTTCAGCTGTAACAGGCTCGACACACGATCGGCTTTGCAGACCGCCTTATAAATAGCCGCTTCAAATTTAAAATTCACCTGTTCAAAAAAATTTTAATGAAAACCCTGCATGACTTCCATGATATTCCAATTAGGTCTGGACGCCCCAACTCTAAATACTGATGCTTGGCTCATTAAAATGGTCAATTTAGCAAATTTTACACTTATGCAAATCTAATTATCCATAAAATTTGAAACACCTGTGCAACAGGAAATAAACATAAAACTTCATCAGGTCTAAAAATTTTAGACTTCAACAGGTCTATGCATACAAAACTAAGAAAATTAAAAGACTAAAACAAGTCTAAAACTCTGCAGACTTGTACCAGTCTGTCCCCTGACTGAAAATTGAATTTGGAGTTCTTTCATTATACCTTGCTTGGCTCTGTATCCAAGACGTCTTGCTTTATCTGGGCGTGTTGGCCTTGGAGCACGGTGGATTGACGACAGTTGACGATATTGCCAACATCTAACACGAAGCAGAAATCTCATGACATCACTCTGCTTCTTGCGGTAGATTTCCTGCATATACTTGTAGGCTCCCATTTTTTACCTACAGTAAAAAAACTCAATTTAATTTCACAACAGAGATAAAAAGGAACATGAACACAGGAACGACTAACATAATGTTATTCATTATCATATTTTACACGGGTAAACATCTCCAGTCCTACTTACATGACTTATAACCAGTTTACAATTGAACCATTTCTTTAGTGGGAATGAAAGCTGCCTCAGAGAAAAGTTGGATCAAGAAAATTTCACAGACACAAAGTCCCGGTCTTTAGATTGATCATGGCGATGTGGACTGATTAATTACTTGTAGGCATGTGGACGATCATTGATGTCCACATTATCAAATGACAAAAAATGGACAAATTATAGAAAATTGAATCCGAATCAAACCATTGCGGCAACATCGAGAAATTTTTGCATGTAGATTTTTGTTGAAAATGTACACATCTAGGTTACATGTAGTTACATTGCTTCTTTAATCATATTGTAGTTTTGTATGTAAATAAATTGACACATCGGAGTCGATAGCCGACTCAGATGCAAACGGAAATATAATTTTCAAGTTAGACAGGGAATAAATCTGGTTCTTTTAAGTTGCTTAAAACTATAAAAATATGGATAGATTCCGTGTTTTCTTCTCAAAAATTATATTTTTATACATCCGAGTCGGCCATTGATGCAAATGAAAGTGGTGTAACCGACTGAAGTCAAAAATCATCTCGAACAGTATTAAACAAGAGGCTCACAAGAGCCTGTATCGCTCACCTTGGTCCTGCATCACTATAATTCCCAATTGATGGTCCATCTCTGGTGGTGTATGTACATAAAAATCAGAAACTTTTCATAAAATTTAATTAAATCTGTTCAAGCAGTTTCAGAAAAGATTTTTGAATGCAGTTTCCAAACTTAAGGGGCCAATGTTAATCTACATTCCCTGCTGGCAGCTATTTAACATAAAACTTTGAAAGGGGTCACATAAGGACTATCATATCAAAATTCTACTGAAATTGTTCAAGCAGTTTCAGAGGAGAAGATCTTTTCATGCATTTCCCACTGGGTCCAATGTTAAACTAAGTTTTGCTACTGGTGGCCATGTCGGAAGACGGATCAGCACCAAAGTAACAAGCTTGGTCAAAATCTCATAAGTTTCATTTATGCATTGTTTAAATTGAATCCATTCAATGGTTTTCCATGATATCTTTGTATGCATTTCCCCTTAGGGTCCAATTCATTGCTGGCAGCCATGTTGGATGATGGATCAGAACTGAAGTAACAACACTTGGTCAGCTTCACATAAGCAAAGTTTGGATTAAATCTATTAAGCAGTTCTCTAGAAGATCTTTTGTTAATTAAGTTCACAGCTTGTGACACTTGGTCATCATTCATGTCATGTTTGATTTAAATCCATTCAGCAGTTCTCTAGAAGATCTTTGTGTGCATTTCCCATAGGGTCCAATGCTGTCTGACATGTAAGATGACAGATTGGCACCAAAGTAACAACACTTGGTCAGCACCTCATAAACATCATTCATGCCCAGTTTGGTCCAAATCCATTCAGTTGTTCTCAAGAAGAAGTTTTATTGTATGAATTTTCCCAACAGGTCAAATGATAAACTAAGTTCCCCGCTGGCGGCCATCTTGGAAGCGGTCGGAAAACTTGAATATAGTCCTTAACATGCTGAACATTTTTGCAATATAAAGTTGACCTCTATCTCAAAGTGTTTTTGAAATATAGGACAAAAAGTAAAAAATCGCGAAAAATTTGACCAATAAAAGACCACAACTCATATATAGGTACTTGGATTTTCTTCAAAATATCCATGTGGGTAGATCTTAACATGCTGAACATTTTTGCAATTTAAACTTAACCTCTATCTGTTATAGCTTTTTTAATAAAAAATAAAAAACATCAAAATTTTGAAAATTTTACGAACAAGAGGCTCTCAAGAGCCTGTATCGCTCACCTGGGTCCTGCAGCACTACAATTCCCAATTGATGGTCCATCTTTGGTGGTGTATGTACATAAAAATCAGAAACTTTTTATAAAATTTATTTAAAATAGTTCAAGCAGTTTCAGAGAAGATTTTTGAATGCAGTTTCCAAACTTAAGGGGCCTATGTTAATCTACGTTCCCTGCTGGCAGCTATTTAACATAAAACTTTGAATAGGGTAACAGAGGGTAAGGACTATCATATCAAAATTCTACTGAAATTGTTCAAGCAGTTTCAGAGGAGATCATTTCCCACTGGGTCCAATGTTGAACTAAGTTATGCTACTGGTGGCCATGTCGGAAGACGGTTCAGCGCCAAAGTAACAAGCCTGGAAAAAATCTCACAAGTTTCATTTATGCAATGTTTAAATTGAATCCATTCAATGGGTTTCCATGATATCTTTGTATGCATTTCCCCTTAGGGTCCAATTCATTGCTGGCAGCCATGCTGGATGATGGATCAGAACTGAAGTAACAACACTTGGTCAGCTTCTCATAAGCAAAGTTTGGATTAAATCTATTAAGCCGTTCTCTAGAAGATCTTTTGTTAAATTAAGTTCACAGCTGGTGACACTTGGTCAGCACCTGACAGGCATCATTCATGTCATGTTTGATTTAAATCCATTCAGCAGTCCTCTAGAAGATCTTTGTGTGCATTTCCCATAGGGTCTAATGCTGTCTGTCATGTAAGATGAAAGATTGGCACTAAAGTAATAACACTTGGTCAGCACCTCATAAACATCATTCATGCCAAGTTTGGTTCAAATCCATTCAGTGGTTCTAAAGTAGAAGTTCTTTGTATGCATTTTCCCATAGGGTCCAATTTTAAAATTAAAATCCCCGCTGGCGGTCGTGTTGGATGATGGATCGGCACCAAAGTAACAACACTTGGTCAGCACCTCATAAGCATCATTCATGCCCAGTTTGATTCAAATCCATTCAGTGGTTATCAAGAAGTTCTTTGGATGAATTTTCCCATTAGGTCAAATGGTAAACTAAGTTCCCCGCTGGCGGCCATCTTGGAAGCGGTCGGAAAACTTGAATATGTTCAATAAAATATAGTCCTTAAAATGCTGAACATTTTTGCAATTTAAACTTGACCTTTATCTCAAAGCGTTTTTTGAAATATAGAACAAAGTAAACAAGAGTTGTCAGAAGACAACATAGCTCGCCGGGGATTCCAGTAACCTCAATGCACAATAAATTTGAGAGTAATAGAAAGCTTTCTTTACAAGAAAGTCAAATATATCAAATATAAACACCCTATCATTAAACAACTTAATTCTAGAAGCAAATTAAAAGTTTTTAAAAAATTGCCCTCAGGGCAAGGTCAAGGTCAAAATGTCTACAAATATGGTACCACAAGAAAGCTCTAACCATAAGGAAGTTACATACAAAATATAAACACCCGTACCACTAAAGGCCTACCTTCTAGAGGCAAGGTTAAAGTTTTTTACAAATTGCCCTCAGGGGAAGGTCAAGGTCAAAATGTCTACAAGTATGGTACCAGAAGAAAGCTCTCATCATAAGGAAGTTACATACCAAATATGAACACCCTAAAACTAAAAGTTTACCTTCTAGAGGCAAGGTTAAAGTTTTTTTAAAAATTGTCCTCAGGGCAAGGTCAAGGCCAAAATGTCTACAAATTTGGTACCACTAGACAGCACTCATCATAAGGAATTTACATACCCAATATAAACACCCTACCGGTAAAAGCCTACCTTCTATAGGCAAGGTTAAAGTTTTTTAAAAATTGCCCTCAGGGCAAGGTCAAGGTCAAAACCTCTACAAGTATGCTACCAGAAGAAAGCTCTCATCATAAGGAAGTTACATACCAAATATAAACACCCTACCACTAAAAGCCTACCTTCTAGAGGCAAGGTTAAAAGTTTTTTTGAAAATTGCCCTAAGGGCAAAGTCAAGGTCAAAATGTCTACAAGTATAGTACCAGAAGTATAGTACCAGAAGAAAGCTCTCATCACAAGGAAGTCACATACCAAATATCAACATCCTAGCTATTCAGGTCTCAATTCCACAAGCCAGGTTAAAGTTTTGCTGATGCGGACGCTGGGGGTATGACAATAGCTCTCCGGACATTCGTCCAGGCGAGCTAAAAATCACGAAAAATTTGACCAATACAGGACCACAACTCATATAAAGATACTTGGATTTTCTTCAAAATATCCATGTGGGTAGATCTTTACATGCTGAACATTTTTGCAGTTTAAACTTAACCTCTATCTGTTATAGTTTTTTTTAATAAGAAATAAAAAACATCAAAATTTTGAAAATTTTATGGAAAAAGGGAATAACTCTTAGACGGGTCATCAGATTTTCTTCAAAATTTCGGCATGGGTAGATCATTTTTACCCCATGTCAGATTTTTGATATCTGTAACTGTTTTTGAGTTATTTGCCAAAAACTAATTTACCCCTATGTTCTATTTTTAGTATCGGCAGCCATGTTGTTTGACCTAAGACATACAAAATAACAAATTTGAAACTAGATACCCTAGTGATGATTCACTTTAAGTTTGGTTCCATTTGACCCTGTGGTTTCAGAGGAGAAGATTTTTGAAAGTGAGCTAAAAACGGACGGACGACGGACGCCAAGTGATGGCAATAGCTCATCCTGGCATAGCCAGATGAGCTTAAAAGGGCAATAACTCTTAGACGGGTCATCAGATTTTCTTCAAAATTTCAGCATGGGTAGATCTTCTCATGCTGATCATTTTTACTTCAGTCAGATTTTTGCTATCTGCAACGGTTTTTGAGTTCAGGGATGATTTTAGCTCTTTTCAAATGGGTCCCCCGTCCAACAAATTGGGAATTTTGCATCACGACAACTTAAATTGGGAAAAATGAAAACATATCAAATACTGCAACATACGTTTGTGTAAACCAAGAATATATGTAAGTACACACAACAACACTTTGAAGAATGGAAAGTATCATTACACCAAAGCCATTTGGACTATATTTTATACATTTTTTTCAAACATTAAGACTATATTTTAAATAGTTTTTCAAATTACACCAGATTTGAATTTTATCAAGCTGATCATCAACGAAAGGAATTGCTCTTTTCCTATATGAAAGCAAATCAACATTCTGTCAGAAATTCTTTGATTGTCTGCAAATTAAGATGACATACACATTTCAATATTATCACCAAAATCAAACCCTTCATACCAAATGATATATATACCTCATTCCATGAAATGACTATGCATTCATTCATTAATCATACAGCAAGTCATTTCCACATTTCGTTTCAACCAGTAGAAATGAAAGCACCCCCATATGAAGTGTAGTTCCAAATTCTCAACCAGTTAAAAACCCAGTTTCAGAAACTCTGATTTCAAGTCATAACTATACAATATTTACTCCAATGCCAACCGTATCTTTGGCAATGAGAGCATTTGCACGTAACCACGCATTTCAAAAGTCATGGATGAAAGTCTCGAATTTTAGACACGACAATGAAAGATAACAACACGATTTCAATTCACTTTACGCATTCCACGTGACGCATTCTGACTTTCAAGATGTTCCCTGGTGGACATTTGCGATTACAGACATTTTGTTCATCTTCAGGGTGGTCGTAAATAGCGTAAATTGCATTATTTAGTTACTTCTTAGCCTGGGATCCTGGCCAAAGCTGGCTACCGCGCAGCGACAGCAAACAGGCCAGGATCCCAGGCTAGTTACTTCTGGACATTACTGTGATGTTTTGAGTAATTTCTGGTACTAACAAAAGGTGACACGGATCGGAACGAAAGATTCACCGAAGACGGAAATGAAAAAAATCCAGATTTTGTAAACATCGTTGCCGCGATTGGGAATTTTCTTGTTTGGGGAATGGGGCCGCCAAGAGGGGAATGGGGCCGCCGGGCGGCCCTAAATTATATAGTAGCGTAATCCCTGGAGTTATTTGCCAAAAACTGTAATTTACTCCCATGTTCTATTTTTAGTAGCGGCAGCCATGTTGTTTGACCCAAGACATACAAAATAACAAATTTGAAACTAGATACCTTAGTGATGATTCAGTTAAAGTTTGGTTCCATTTAACCCAGTGGTTTCAGAGGAGAAGATTTTTGAAAGTGGGCTAACGATGGATGCCAAGTGAGGGCAATAGCTCACCCTGGCATAGCCAGATGAGCTAAAAAGGAAACAGATCCTACAAATTAGATAAATTTAGAATAAAAACATGTAGGCAATTGAGGACGAGATTATTCATCTACTATGGCACATACTCTACTTACTTGGGTAAAAAATAAACAGACGAAATTTTCACTCGAGTGATGTGGTCTAACATCCAGAGTCTACCCAGCTCATGCCCAGGGTTTCTAGAGTTCCAAGATGGGACCAATGGAGAAAGAAAACAAGTTTGACAATTTATATTTACAAAGTGAACCAACGCCAGGTAAGTCTAATTTCGTATGAACCTCCTGAAGTGGATACCACGAAGGTATGCAGGGTTGTGTAATAAAATTAAGATTATAATACCATTGATGACACAACAACACTTCAACAGAATGCTGATAATTTTATTTACATCGACATGTTTCGGTAGCTAGGCCTCCGTCATCAGGATACAATGGTACAATAAATCACCCCTTAGTACAAGTGTGGGCTCAGTTAATTTACAAATATGGTAATCTATCATAATTAACAAAAGAATTGACAACGGAACATGTCGATATATATAAAATTATTGGCAATCTGTTGAAGTGTTGTGGTGTCATCAATGGTATTATAAGTCTGACAATTAAATAAACAGAAACAGACGACCTCACAACTTTTTACAGACAGGTTCGAAATTTTTTGTCATCTAGGAAGGTTAACAATAATTATTGGCATAATGATAAGCCTTCTTTATCAGTCAGTAGATTGAATTATCTGTCGTTTACAAAGCTACTTTTATCATCCTATGTTTATCTTTTACTGATCTGACTTTTTTTTATATTTTTTACTTTTTATATTGCTTTGAGACGACAGAACGATCTCTTATTTAAAATCGTGAGATCGCTTCCAATTTGGATGTGGTGGAATTTTTGTTGTCGCCTGTGCGTGTATGAAAACACCCACCGGAAGAAATCAGAACTATTTTCCTTCAATTTTAACAGTTTCAAGTGCAGTTAATATGAAATATCTCTTCTATGCCTCCATTCAAAGTTCAAGCGTATCTCATCTCAATGACCTGGTGCCATTTTGAATATTGAAATTGTCACGTGATAAAGTAACATCTGAAACCGAATTCGGGCCTTTTCTTTTTAAGTTCCACGTATTTACCGGAAAAGGTATGAAAAAAATAAAAATGTGTCTTTTCTGTGTACAATTTTGAACTTTTATCACGTCAGGACAAAATTACATGTGCAAATACTGACGCAAAACTTGACCTATTTTTTCTTCTTACAAAAATGTTTTATATGATGCCGGTAAAGTAATAAATTGCCCTAATGACATTCTCACTTAATTATTTTCTGTTTTTCATATTCAATTAAAGCGACAGTAAATGTAAATGTACCATTTAAACTAGCGAGAGCCTTTATATTATACAATATATATTTGTTTATTACATAACATGTCGATCCAATCGTGTGTAAATAACTAGAATAATGTGCAAGTCTGAATAATTTTACTTGTATCAGAACAACTTGTGTCAATGTCCTCCATGTTTGTGGAGTTAGGCATGGACCATTTGATTTTCAGGGGGGGGGGGGGGGGCTGGTATTTTTTAGAAAAAAATTTTCTGGCCCTGACTTTTGCCAAAAAAAATTCTCTGGCCAGCATCTGGGTTGAAAAAAATAATCTGGCCATGATCCTGTCCATTAGAAAAAAAGCCAGACTCAACAAAATTTTCTAGCATTGTGTATATGGGGAAAAAAAATCCTGGCTCTGGTGAAAATCCAGAGCCCCCTCAAAATCAAATGGTCCGTGCCTTCCTCGAGTCCACTTTTTTTGTTCAGGAACATACTTGAGCACGCATATAGTCTTATTTACTCGAGGAACTCCCAGAGTAGAAAAATAAACTCGCCCTGAAATGGCTGAATGGTAATGTCTGATAAGGTGCAAAAGCACAGAATTGAAAAATTGACATTTGCATTCCTGTTTGCTTCACTCGCTACATTCATGCAACAGTTTTGGACTTCATTTTTTAACTTGAAATATTTACTGATTTTCTGACTCCTCTCCATGTGTACCAATATTGATTGCCTCGTTCAGATGACATAGTTAGATACGATAACGTAACCACAAGTCCGCTGCTCTCCCGTTAGGGTTACGATTCGGTCCCATTGGTCGTAATGGAGCAGGCCCGGTGTGATTCACACCGGGCAAAATTATTGTTTTATTATGAGCTTACCAGACCCTTGATTGTAACAAATCCTCAAATTTACATTTTTCCTCCATTTTCAATATAAAATATGCATATTTATTGCATATGAAAAGTGTTTTACATCACAATGAAAATCTGAAGCGAAGGTTTTGAAAAGTAAATCGCCGGTTTGACAGACTAATAAATAAAATAAAAAAATGCTGCCACGGATTCCTCAAATCAATGTCGGTTATCGACCAGAATTGACATAATCCGGAGATGTCCGGAATTGGTTTTAAAATCCGACATCCGATCAGATTCTTCAAAATAAATTTCAAAATGGCCGAAACTTGGAGAACAATTTTGAAATCGTGTTTCGAAAAAGAACGTTTTGAGCCACTTCAGGAAATATTTGAACAGAAATATAAGATTCATAAGCAGTAAAAATTGAAAATGTTTATATATCAGTAGATATTTCGCATGTAAATTGAAATCTATTTTGCTCCATTACGACCAATGGGACCGAATCGTAACCCTAACGGGAGAGCAGCGGACTTAGGGTTACGTTATTGTATCTAATGACATAGTCTGTCCCTCCTCCTCCCCTCGTGGAAGAGGTTGGATTTCCACACAAATCTTTAGCCCCAAAAGACACCGGAATTCCATGCTTTTTACAGATATTCAAAATATTTAGGTTGTCTATGTAAGTGGAATTCCAAACTTTTCTTTATAAATTCCAAATTTCCTCCATGAAAATATTTTTTTTTCTTTGAACCTCTTCCACAAAGGGGGGGGGGGGGGGGGGTAAGAGAAAATTTCTGGAATAACCTCTTCTAGCGACAGCGAAAGCCCTGGAAACATTCAAAGTAGGGCTTGCCACTCCGCAGTCGACATCACAGAATACTATTCTGTCACTGGAGCAATTTGCAACTGTATAAAAATGTACTTCCAAGTTGGCAAGTAAACAAATAGTCATATGGAGTAAATTTACATCGGGCAAAATACCTATAAATACATGTTAGTTTTTATTGTGCATTTTAATCGCTAAAGAACTCATGTTTGACTTCGGATGGAAGAGATTTTCATTGGATTGAACAGTTTCACCTGCGAGCGGCTCGTGTCCGGAAATAAAAAGGAATATTACTTTGGACTTCCGGTTAACATACTCTTGTAATCGGATCAAAATCAACCCATTTCTATATTTATATAGAAGTCTGTTTTCCGGAAATATGCAAATCATATGAAAAAGAAAGGAAATGGGGTAATTGTCAAGGAGACAACATCCCATATCCAGGTTAAAACGACCAGAAACAAAACATCTAGGGGTCACCGTATGGTCTTCAAAACAGTGAGGAACCTCACACCATATTATAAGCCCTAAATGGCCCCGAAAAGGTAAAAAAAGTGAATAAATCAATGGAAACAAACCACATCCAATAACCCAAATATCAAGAAACTAAAATTTTATAAGAAGACAAGGATAAGCCAATGACCTACATATTCCTGACTTGGGACATGCGCAAAAATTGCGGTGGGGTTAAACTCGTTTTCTTGGATCCAAACCCTCCCCCTATGTGTGGTGAATGGCTAAAAATAAATACACCAAAAGACCCACGTACATCACAAAATTACCAACATAGGCTGACCATTAACATGCATGACCAAAAAAAAAAAAAAAAAAAAAAAACAAAAGAAAAAAGCCAAACAGTTGTTGAATGGAATAGACGACTTTCCAGTAGGTGAAGACTGGTGAATATTCCCGGCAAATTTTGAGGTCACAATACAGATTTTCCAACGTCACCATGTTAAATGACGCAATTTGTGCCGATAGACCTAAGCGGCAATTCATTCATAAAAAGAAGTAAGAAAGTGGTCTATACAGCTAAGAAGGTCTATATATGATCATATATGTCCATCAGGAAAAATTGTCGAAATGGAATAATATTAAAGTTCCTAGATTGATTCGTCCGGACATCTATGGAGGGGGGG
>MJUU01036406.1:0-27810 GCA_002080025.1 Modiolus philippinarum | reverse complement strand
TCGGGCGCCGGGCTCTGGAATAAGATGCTCAATCGCATGCCCGTGGAAATGCACTTACCAGGGCATAATTTCACCGGCCCCGGCACCAAGCTTCATAAGCGTCTGAAGGCAGACAGCACCCCCAAACCCTGGTCTATGCCGATCGATCGCGTGGATAAAGCCTCCTATCATCACGATCTCTGCTATGCTCAGCATCAGGATACGGCCGCCCGCAATTCCATCTGCGATAAGACCATGCTCAAGGAGCTGGACGGCATCCAGCAGCCCAAGGTCCGCGAGCGCATGGATCGTAGTATCGTTAGACCCATCATCGGCAGCAAGGCACGATTTGGGCTGGGCGTGAAGAAAAAAAAGTGCGCTGGTCGGATGAGCTAGCCGAAGAGCTGCATAAGCCAGTCCGACGCAAATTCCAGAAGCGTCGCGTGGTGGTAGGTGGGGTGGACGAGACCTTGGCAGCCAATCTCGTAGATATGAGCGCCTTCTCCCGGGATAATCGAGGCTTCAAATACCTCTTGCGCATCATCGACGTCTTCTCCAAGTATGGCTGGTTGGTACCGCTCAAGGATAAGAAATGTGCGACGGTGCAAGATGCCTTCCGGACCGTCTTCAAGGATCGCAAGCCCGAGAAGCTATGGACCGATAAAGGCACGGAATTTTATAATCGTGAGATGAAGGATCTGCTGCAGAAGCATGGGATCGATCTCTACTCTACGGAGAATGAGGAGAAATCGAGCGTGGTGGAGCGCTGGAATCGCACCATGAAGGAAAAGATGTTCAAGTACTTCTCGGCCAATAGCACGCGCTATCAAGGGATCCTTCTACAAGCAGGACGTCTTTCGCATCGAAGATATCCTGCGGCGACGTACCAGGGATGGGGTGAAGGAAATCTTCGTGAAGTGGCTGGGATATCCAGCATCTTTCAATTCATGGGTCCGACTGGCAATAAGTCCCTACCAGTAGTCTTTCCGGTCCCTCGAAAGAGAGAGACAAGAAAGGCTGTGAAGCTATCCGTGGTGAGACGTGATCTTTTTATCCATGGCTTCGATCCTTCCTTGCATCGTACTGACCGCCTCCTGCCAATTTTTAGCATACCATCCCTTGGTGACCGGCTCGTCTGCTCGGGTCCCTTCTGGCAGATTGTGGATCGCATGCCCTTGCATATCGATATCCCCTTCCATCTTACCACCTGCCATGGGTAGGCCATATATTTCTCAATGCGGTCGAAGCGTTTCTTTTCTTCCCCGAGAGCTTTCTGGGTAGCACCAAGCTCTGCCTCTAGGTCATCGATACTTTTCAGGCTCTCCTTCAGCTGCTGAGTGACCCATTTCTTCGTCACGGCGTCCGAGCTATCCCGCGGCAATCCAAGACTGGTGATGCGATGCTCACTCATACTGAGGTCCTGAAGCATCCACCAGACGGGCATGCGCTTCCTCGCGTGAGATCCAAACTTATCCATTTATCTATACGTCGATGATGACCTCCTCGAGCGTCCTACCTTCCGAAAGAAGCTTCAAGACCACGTCGCCGCAACGCAGTATCTCATCGGTATTATATCGAATTTCCGGCCTCAGATAGTGGACGATCTCGTTGGGTGGGGGTAGGCCGTAGGGATCGAATTAGACTTTTAGTCCTCCATGCTTATGCCAGCACGTCCAGTGCGTGCCGAGGCCATCGCGATCGTCGTGATTCAGGATGCCGCATTCGATGGGGCGTGGGGTGGGTGGTAGGGCATTGCGCATAAATACCCCTCTGAAGTGGGGGATATGCAGAGTCTTGGCAGCTTCCTCCAAATCTAGATTCGAGAGGGGCTGGTGGGGGAGGAGGGTGCTGTGCAATCGTATGCTGCTCATTTATATGGGCATCCGCACCCGTCAGAGCCTACTAAGGGAGGGATGGGCATCTGCACCCGTCAGAGTCTGCTGAGTGGTGAGGTATCGCTTGTAGTCCTCGAAGGCGATTCTGCGCCCAACGACGCTCTTGGTGACTCCCTTCACCTTCTTGGTAGTCTCACCGTCTTCCACCTTGAAGGCGTATAGCTTCGCCCGGAGCCCCACGAATTCAGTCATGACCTTACCACCGCATTCGTCCTTGAATTTTCCGATGATCTTCTTATTCACGCCAGTGGGGATGGCGGAAGAATGCTCGGCCGGGTAGTTGGACGTATCGAATTTTTCCTGGACGTGTGGAGCGATATCCTGGTAGAAGTCGTCGGTCTGGATCTCATAGGCCAAGCTATCGGTGTCGGTGAAGAGAAGCCGGGCGCGATCACCGTACGTCTTCCTCATGAATCCATAGTGGAAATCGTACATGAGGAGCTTTGAAATATCCAAGATGCAGGCTCCTAGGTAGATCGGTTTATCGAATATCAGCTTTGTCTTCTTCATGTGGACGGCTGCAAGATTCTCGGTGAAGTCCACCCGACGTTCGAAGTTGGGCTTAGCCACGAGCTTCAGGGCCTGCTTTTTGGTGGTGACCAGCCTGACGTCTACATGCTTCCTGATATTCTCCATGGTCTTACCGAAGACCGAATTATTCATGAGCTTGAAGAAATCTTTCTGGGAGTCGGTCTTGGACTTGGCGCGGAGAGCGGTATTTAGGTCGATATATTTCTTGAGCCATGGGGATTGCCTGAACCTGATGATCCGATGGACTTTGGTGAGCTTCATTCCCCTCTCCAGATACATCTTGAGATTTCGATAGTGGAGGACGTATTTCTCACGCTTGCCTAGATGAGGCACCAGCTTGCGGACTTTGTCGATCTCTACGGTCTCGGGCGCGAGAGGGTAGTCGTTGTGGGTGTCGTTCTACCATGGCGCCATATTCGTGGTCGTCGGAATAGCTGAGAATCTCGTCGATCTTCTCCGGCTCCATCCATTTGAAATCTCCCGTGGGGAGAGGCTGCGTCATCGCCCACCCGTAAAGATTATTGACATCGAGTTAGGTGAGGGACTTAGTGGGCTGAGAGGCGTCGTAGTCGGTCATGTAGGGATTATTAGCCTTGCCGTAGCGATGGGAGATCATCGCGACTCCTCCTCTGGTGCCCCTGTCGAACATCAGAACATCAGCAGCATATCTGGATCGGAAAGAAGCTCTAATCTTTGCCCACTGGTTTTGAGGGCGGGGTAGTAGGACAATCAAGGCGATGTATAGTAGTTGGCAGGATCAAGCCCATAGTGAGTCTGGCAGATATCCCTGAAATTCTTGTAGATATCCGCAAGCAGCAAGACGTCGGTTTCTAGGTATAGATCATGGTATTCGCGTAGGGTCTTGCACTCGAAGGTCTCCCAGACCCTCTGAGCGTGCGTGTAGTCTTCGTCGGTGATGCCCTCCCCGGAGAGTGTGCGATAGAAGGCTTCCTTGGGTGGGAGCTGAGTCTCTTCCAACTTAGCCTTCCCATCCATATAATCGTAGGGAAATACCCCCTTGCTGATCATCAGCTCGCGGCGATCGCCAAATCTTGCTTTCACGGTCTTGAATTGTTCGGGGGTGAGGCTCTTGGCTAGCTTATCCAGCGAGCCGAGTAAGAAGCGCATCGAATCGATGAATCTCATTTCTAGATCTCCCACCTTCTTGGAGAAGCTGATGTATTTCTCATCGGTATTAGGAATGCAGTCGATTTTACCCTCAGTGAATCCAAGCTCCTTGACGAAGATGTGGGAATCATACCCACTCAAGTTGTGGAAGAGGATGGGGACGTGCTTCGGGAGCTGGAAGTCCAGATTGCACTCGTTGTGTGCTGCGCCGCGATATTTCTCAGTAAGATGATCGTGGTCCCGAACCTTATCCCCTCCCAATTCATCCCCGCAAATGTGGAAGTGCGTGCTTTCTTCAAAGCTCTCCTTGTCCTCGTCGGTCATCACCATGGGCTTATTCTCCTTGTATATCTTACCGATGGCCTGCACTTCCTTCTCCATACACTCCACGAATTTCTTGGCCGCATCCTCCCCGCATGAGCGTACTTCACGTAATAGCAGAAGCCCGATGGTCGCTGAAGTTGGTAGGCTTTCGTGTAGGAGTGTGATGGATCGGGCTGGCAGGTGCTGAGCTTCTCCGTGAAGCACTCAAAGTCCGCATAGATGACGAATGGAGCTCTCATCATCTTTTTGTGGTTATGGAAGGCTATGGTGGTCCCTTCTTCCGGCATCTCGATCCTGAGGGCCTCTTTCTGACTGCAATATTCCATATGCTCGTCCAAGATATCTTGCCTGGAAAAGTGGGAGAGGCATCTGCGGCAGAAGAAAAGCTCATGACCGTGCTCCGTCACCTGGGAGCTAAGAAGTCGAGAGAGGCTCTTGATCCAGCAGTAATGCTGCTTGCCTTCGCGAGTCAGGAAGAGGAGATCTACGTGGGTGGAGCCCGTATTCTTGGATATCTTGATGGGGTAGATCTGAAGATCCTCTTCCCCATCATCACCCTTCTTTACACCATCAAAACCATAGACGTTGACGTTGATGGTGGGATTCTGCCTCTCGAACTTATCGATCGCTTTGAGCGAGACTGGAAAATCGATGCCGTCGAAGTTGAGCTCTTTCTCCAATGGTTTGTACTGCGTCACTCGGTTGGCATGCTAACGATCCACCTCAGTATTGTGAAGCGCTGATAGGACTGCCCACTGGAAGCAGCGATCATCCTCATTCCTCACATTGATGATAGCTTTCTTCTAATTCAGCTTCTGTGGGAGTGGTATGAAGGAGCCCCCCTTGAGTGGCTTGAATTGGTTGAGGTGGATTTCTAGCTTCACGACGTGCCCGAAAGTCCATCCGCTCCCTTTCCGCATGTACTTAGCCATATTTTCCTTGATCTTCTCCATCATGAAAGCAATTTCCAATTCGAGGTAGCATGATTGGGTGAGGGTAGCAAGAGCTGATCGGAAGTAAGGGGTGATGTAGGTATTTTCTTCGGTCGCGGGATTGGTCTTCACTAGCTCCACTAGGAGAATTAAGTGAACCTTCAATCCCTTCTTCTTGGTGAGAGCATCTGAGATGGTGGTGAAGATTGTGCTCCGACTTACTTTGAGATATGTGGTCACGTCATGCGACTTTACGGGTTCAATGACGACCGTGCCAAATACACCATTCAGCGCTTGACGCCTATCGGTGACCTTGATCTCATCCTCGACTGGGGCATTTCTGATATCTTCTTCGACCAGCTGAATGAGATCCTCTCTCTTGAGCCGGGAGAACTTGGTGAGGCCGCGATTCTTGGCGAGTGCTTTCAGCTGCTTCTTGCTGAAGACTTCCTTACGGGTAAATTTACGGGCGGTTTTCTCCTCGATGAGCTTCACCAAGGCCTCCTTACTTTTCCTGCTGACCCCCTCAGACCCTCATCTTTAGCTATTTGACGGAGGGTCTTCATGGTCTCTTCAACCACCATCTTACCCTCGAAGATCCTGTGGGACGACTTGTCTATCACCGAATATATATGCCATTCTTGTATTTACCCTATGTTCAATAGGAATGCCGTCCGTTTGCATTTTGCCCTCGAGGTGGGGATTTTTATGCAGGATTCTGCATGAGTGGGGCAGAATCGGCCTTTTCATACTACTTACTTGGGGGTGGTATCACACTTTCTTGCCTTTTCTCTTACTCTGAATAGATATTATATTCTAATTACATGTTTATACAAAAAATAGCTTTTTACAGTAAAGTGGTGTAATGTCATTATGGTTTTATCTGAAAAAAAGAAGGAAATATGTTTAAAATTAGACTGCAAATTGCCTGGTTGGGTATAAATTTACTGTAAATAAGTCTTCCCAAAAATTGCTCCCTAAATCTTCATATTTTTAGGATGGCAATATGTTTTTCTTTTAATTTTGCAAGTTATAAAAGGAATACAGTCAGGTTCTATAAAATTAAGACCAGTAAAATCTATTTCTTGCAAATGATTTATAACCCATAGAAAAAAATTCTGATACTATCCCCAATTTTTCTTTTCATTTTAACCCCCCCCCCTTTGAAGTAGTAGATTTCTTGTAGCAAATGAAACTCCTAAAGTGTGAAGACAAATTCTACTCACAAATGACCTATAAACAAGTTTACCTGGAAACATAGATAATTACCTTGGGCTACTCCAGTTGATCTAGGGGTAAAGTCAGAGGTTGTGCGCAGTAAATATATATTTTTTTAATTATTAATTTTGTTCTTGTACAAAGGGCTAAATTTCCTGTTAAATTTGCCCTTGCTCTGTACGGGAACGTTAAATTTATTTTACCTGTATTCCACTTGTGACGTTACACTTCACATCCAATCCATTTTGTTCTTTTCCACAGCCCTTTGAAGACCGCAATGTCGATGATCTTGGCCCATCCCCTCCTCTCTCTAATGTTTTTCAATCATAATTTTACCTTTTGGCATAATATGCCCTGGATAATATGTGTATATATTTATGCTTTTACTGTTTATCGCAGTTCGACAAGAATTTTAACTTGTTCGTTTTTTACTAGGAATATTTGTTCGACGACAAATTTTCCTAGATATATGAAATATATATGTCCATCCGGATTGGTCTTCCTAGGAAATCCCAGACAATTTAGCTACCAGAACATATTTATCAATTACATATATAACATCTTTGGAAGACTGGAAGGAAAGGAATATACAAACAGAGACATAGATGTCATATGTCTCTGATATAAACAAACCATTGATACGGAAAGTCTATGCTGCAATCATAAGTTTTACTATACATTTATCTTAAAGCTGTATCTTGTATACTATACGGATACAGTCTCTTGGTTCCCTGGCATACTTTACTGATTTTACTCAAACGTTGATATGCACTGCACTGGATTTTTTTTTTGAAAAGTTGTCACACCCTGATGAATGTACTGCAATTTCCCGTGCAAAAAGAACTAAATAAAATACAGATTTAAGCAACAATATAACGATAAAATATTTTTTATAATTGCAGGAAAAAACAATTTACACCGTCTGAAAAAATCAAATATATTCGTACCCGCCGCGAAACAGATGAGAAACGGTAGGTAAACCTCGCATTTCTACCTGTTTCTAAGGCTCGTACAAATATGTCAAATATATATTTTATACTTTCAGACAATGTGCATGTATTGTCTATCTACACTTGAGTGCCATGGATGAAAGAAAGACTCAATGAGTGCCCTGTGGTTGTTTCAATGATGTGATTGTCTTCTGTTAGTCTTTTTGTCGGACAACGAATGACCGCGATTGTAAGAACACTTTGCCAGTTAATTTCATATTTGTTGTCCATGTGTAGTGGAACATGGATGTAGCATTCATCTAGCGAGCGATGAATTCCGCTCAAACCGGTGCTAGGGGTCGTCTTGAACTTACTATGAGGTATGAGCAAAGCTCATCGTTGAAAACCTCATGGTTACTTGGAGATGAAGAGTAACAATAATCGTGCTGTTAAATCGCTTTGTTTTACCATGTTTTTATATAGACCTTGTCTCGTGTGCTTTTACTCCAAACCCCTTCTTTTATTATCTGTAATAAGAAATTGCTATAGATGTCCGCACAAGAACAAAGGCATATAGATTAATTGAATGAATCGACAGTGAAAGGCACAAGGAGGTCAAGCAACGCGTAAAGTAAGACAAGGTACAATACGTTGAAGAGCTATTAAAACAAGAACTAACAACATCACTGGAATGCTGCCACAAAATTAAAGAAAACTGCAGTAGAAAAACCGATTAAAGATCATTGTAAAAATGGAAGTATTCAAACTACTAATATGTACCGAAGAACAAAAATACAGATGGAAAGGACATTTTGAAGAGATTCTTAATGGCTGAGAATCTACCAGCAGATCAAGATTTAAACATTTCTTTTGACCCTCCAACAAAAGAAGAAATTAAGAGGGTTATATAAACATTAAATAATGGAAAGTTAGGGGGTCCATATTGTATATCAAATGAAGGATTGAAATCACCACTTGAAACATCTGTAAAATTTCTCCACCCTTTGCTCAAACAGATTTGGGAGGAAGAACATATACCCATCTGGATGGGCTATGTCCCAAGCACTTCCTGTTGATGAATTCAGATGGTTGGAAGACCAGGAGGTTGAAAACCTAGATGTACTTGAAATTACTGACAATGGCGAAAATGGCTATATCCTTGAGGTCGATCTAGACTATCCAGATGAACTACACGATCATCATAATGAATATCCTTTTGCACCTGAAAAAGTCAAAGTCACAGAAGACATGTTGTAACGCGTCTAGAAGACTTAGACTTAAAAGGAGCGTCAACAGAAAAACTGATACCCGACCTTAATTCGAAAGAGAAATACATGTATATTGTTCATTACCGAAATTTAAAGCTGTACTTATCTCTTGGCATGAAGCTCTCTTAAATTCATAGGGTGGTGTTCTTTAGACAGACAACATGGCTGAAACAGTACATGGATTTCAACACGGAGAAAACGTAAGGAAGCCAAAAATGACTTTGAAAAAGGATCGATGTGCATTTAGTAAACAACCAATCAAAAGCCAGAAAATTAGCCAGTAAACCAACCTTCAATGCGTTCAAAATATTCAATGAAGATCTTGTAGCAGTACATATGCTAAAAGAGAAACTCTATTTGAACAGACCTATCTATGTGGGCTTTTCCATTTTAGATTTATCAAAAACATTGATGTATGATTTCCATTACAATTATATTAAAGCGAAATACGGGCCCACTGCACAATTGCTGTTTACGGACACAGACTCTCTTTGCTATAGTGTCATGACGGATGATATTTACACAGATATGCTTAAGGATAGACATTTGTTTGATACCTCGGAGTATGATGAGAAACACCCACTTTACAGCACTGACAACAAGAAAATTCTCGGCAAGATGAAGGATGAGGCCCATGGAATACCAATCCAAGGATTTGTCGGATTAAAATCGAAAATGTATTCACTTATCTATAAAGAAAGTGACAAATTAATTGAAAAAAAGACAGCCAAAGGGATAAAGAAGAGTGTCGTTAAAAATCATACAAGACACGAAGATTATAAGCAATGTTTGTTTCAAAAAAAAATTCACATGAGCTCTAAGAATCAGATTCATTCGTATGGACACCAGTTATATAACATACACATTAACAAACTAGGACTGTCTCCATTTGACGACAAAAGGTATATTCTGCAAGACGGGATAAGGAGACTGGCTTATGGACATTGGAGAATATAGATATACCATCACCTTATACCTAAGTCATTCCACATCTGAACGTTGGAGGACTAGGACGTGTTTTCGAAGCATAGCAAAATGTCAACTTGTGAAGAATGTCGTCGGCAATTTTCTACAAAAGATGCCATGAAACGTCACATGAGGAATAAACATGAATTAATTCAAGCGTATCCACCGAGCAGCCATGCGTATCCACCGAGTAGCCATGCGTATCCACCACCACCACCACCACAACCAACATCACCACCACCATCACCACAACCACCACCACCACCACCAACACCACACATTATTCTGTAACATCCGTTTGCCATGATTTTAGCAGGACCCACCGGGTCGGGCAAAAGTTGTTGGATGAACAGATTATTGACCCGTGCAAGAACCATGATAAATCCACCACCCGAGCGGATCATATGGTGTTACAAGAGATGGCAGCCATTGTTTACTGAAATGTAGAAAAATATCAAAAACATGATATTTGTGCAAGGTTTACCTGAAAATTTAAACGAGGACTCGTTCATCGACAGTAGATATCCGAGTTTAATTGTCATTGGCGATCTCATGAGAGATGCTACCAACAGTAAAGATGTGTGTGAGCTTTTCGTTGAGGGGAGTCATCATAGAAACATCAGCATAGCATGTATTATGCAGAATGCCTTTTCCAAAGGCAAGGAGAATAGAACCATGAGTATTAACAGTCAATACATGGTCTTATTTAAGAATCCACGTGATCAAGTTGGGCTTGCCGTTTTTGCTAGACAGATGTTTCCAAATAATCCGAAGAAGTTTATGTCCAAATACACAGAGGCCACTAAACGACCTTTTGGCTATCGGTTTATAGACTTGAAGCAAAATACACCAGAAGAAGATAGATTAAAAACAGACATATTTGAAAACATTCCAGATTCGGAAAGTATACGCTGCAGGCCTTACCAAACTGGTATGACGGGAGGTAATATAACTGAAGAATATTCAGATTCTCGTCAGTTTGGAGACAAACGTCGAAGTGACCAGACGTATTTGTCGGGGCACACACCACAAACAGAGGACACACCGATTAACAAGAGCTGCGACATGGAGAAAATGCCATCTTGTGAAGATTGTGGTTTAGTATTTGAAAGTATTCAGGACCTGGCTAGACACATGAATCGCTGGTGTCCGGAAACCAATGATCTCAAGCGAAAAATAGAAGATGGTGAAGATGATCCTTCTTTAAAGAAGCGTAAATTACAAATAGAAGATGACGAGGATGTAGCATTCTTTAAATTGGCAGAACTTGCCAGAAAAGCCAATGAGGAGTTATGGGTTTCTAAAGTTGATAAATACACCGACGATGGTTTGGAAAAGGACGTAGCCGAACGCAAGGCTAACAACAAATTGAAGGACGAAGACATGAACCAATTAATGGCCAAATATGGAAGTTTGCTTCAATATTTATTACAGATCAAAGTGGTAAAATACATTCCAAAGTCATGACACTGTTAGAAAAATTGATCAGCGAAGGAACTGACTATAAAAAAGCTATTAAAATGGCCATACAAAAATATAAACAATATCTTGAAAGTTACATGGACGAAATAATGGAGGATGGTGAGTACAGCGAAAGCGATGAAAGTGAGGACAGTAAAGATCAGGAAATTGAGGATGAAAATGACGACGAGGAAGAAGACGGAGAGGATGGTGAAGAGTAATATATAAAGTAAAGCACATCGATATATTTCATTACATTTGAAACATTCATAGGGTATAGATGGCTACATGGGAGCGGTATTTGAAAAGAATTTATTACGATCCATCAAGTCCAGCTAGTTTTGCCGGTCCAGACAAATTGTATAGATTCGTGCGAAAAGACGGAAAATGTGTACTTAGTAAATATGAAATTCGTAAATGGTTACAACGACAAGAACCTTACAGTCTTCAAACACCACTTAAAAGAATATTTAAAAGGAATAGAGTCATTGTGACGGGAATAGATGATCAGTGGGATGCTGACTTAATAGACATGACCAAGTTTGCAAATGCAACAGTGGTTTCAACTATATATTGGTTGTCATCGATATCTTCTCTAAATATATCTGGCTTAGATCACTGAAGGATAAGAAAGGTGAATCCGTTGCAAGAAGCTTGAAAGAAGTATTATCTGCATGAAGGAAGATCACCTAATAGAATAAGAACAGACAAGGGTCAAGAATTTAGATCACGATCTGTAGGCGCACTGCTGAAACGAAGAAACATTCAACATTTATTTGCACAAAACACCGAGATCAAAGCCACCTATGCAGAGAGGGTTATTAAAACAATCAAATCAAAGATATATAGATATTTTACTCATAAACAATCTTACTCATATGTGGATGATCTCCAGAAATTTGCAAACAGTTATAATGAGACATATCACACAGGACGATAGGCATGGCTCCTTACAAGGTGGCCAAAAGCAAAGAAACTAAACTATGGTGGAAGCTGTACTGGCCTAAAGATATAATACATAGCAAATCTAAGAAAATTCGGAAACCCTTTCGTTTTAAAGTAGGAGATAAAGTTAGAATTACGTATATTAGAAATTCGTTTACCAGGGAATACAATGAAAAGTGGACAGGCGAAGTATTTATTATTTCTCAACGTATTCTTCGTGGTGGATTACCTTTTTACCGACTTGAAGACTTCAACAACGAAGAAAGAAAAGGAACATTCTACCAATCAGAATTACAGAGGGTAGAAGTACGAGGCGATGACTTGTGGAAAGTTGAGAAAATTTCAAAAACAAGACGCAAGGGACGTTACAAACAACATTTTATAAAATGGTTGCATTGGCCGAAGAAATTCCACTCATGGATACCCGCTCGCGATGTAAATAATCTTTGATTTGTTAATTTTTTAAGAGATTGAACTATCCTGGAAAAGCTCACTTCAGGCCTCGACAGTTTACGCCCCTGCACGAAAGATAGTTTACTGTTGGCCCTTTCGAGAGGATGAGGATACTGCCGGGTGGTAGATGACTCTCTATTTTCTTTTATCTAGATGTATAATTGGTTAAGGATAATTTTAAGTCAATTGTAAAGACAGTGTAGGGTGGTTCCCCGACCTATGCATGTGTAATGTTACGGGGATAATAAATTTTGTAAATAATAAAAGTTCGTGTTAGCTATGATTTTACACAAAGAGAATTATTTATAAACTAAACAATAATACAAAAAATACCAAATTCAACAATGAAATATTAGACGGGGACAAACATTACAGTTAAGACATAAATAGGGCAGGGGGGTCTGACAAACGACAGAAAAGAAAACAAAATTAAATACACATCACTTAAAATACAATGATACACTGAACAATACTAGTAATACACAAAATACATACCCAATTCATCAATCCTAATAAATTTTAGAAGAAGACAAACATTAAAATTGAGGGGGTCTATGAAGCGATGGATGAGAAAACATAATACACAAATACATATCAAACATACCCCTTAAAACTAGATATGCTTGTTGTAGGTGCATTACAATACACATTTAATTAAAAACGTATCAACACCACATAATTAGACCGGACTTCATTAAACAACGATGACGTCATAGGGTATCCTCAAAAGATATCCTCACAGGTATCCTCTCCCATTGGATTAACATGAGGGAAAGTGGCCCAAAATGAACAGTTTGTCTACTACTTGCATTATTTAAAGGATAATGAAATAAAAATGAATTTCATCTTCAATAACAAATAATAAACAATGTTGAAAAAGCCTTTCACATCTAGACAGGGTCGCAAATTTACCGAATTTTTTTTTCTTTATATCTCCGGTTCCTATTCTTAAACATTAGTCGGAGTTTTGTAATATGTTGCATTTTTCAAAACTTTCAAAGACAAAAAACTCTCATAATTAACGAAACATTTGGATTTTAAGTAGGTATCCGATTTTCCTTCATCAGAATAGTCATCTATGGCACGCGATAGTAACAAAAATGCGGTATACCTAGTATTTCGACCGGAAACTAGGGGTTTTCGTGCGAAATACTAGGTATACCGCACGTTAACCATGGGTTTCCGTCGGTATACATAGTTTTCGGCGAAAAACTCTAGTTTTTCGATTGAAATTGAACGGAAACTAGGGGTTTGCGACGGAAACCCATAGTTTCCGATCGGTATCGTTAATTTGAGTTTAAAGCGAAAGCGCTATTCATATAGTTTTAGCCAATGAGAAACGAGAAACGGAAATCGCTATTTGATATTTAACGTTCGTCCAATAAGAAACGGAAAACGGTATTCAGGGTTTAATTAAACCAATCAAAATCGTTTTTTCTGTTTATCGCTTATACTTCTCTCTTTTCTATTCAAATTTCGTATCTTTTATTTATTTTATATATTTTGATATTATAAATTGATTATCAAATAGAGTTGTACCTTTGACAAATTTAGGTGCGAATGGATATCAGATTCGCGAGTCCTGAGAGGATTCGATCTCGACTGTCTAAATTCACCTTCACCAGTTAAAAGTTGTGAAATATCGCCGTTTTAGACTTAGTTTAAAAAGAATATTCAATTTAACTAATCTATAGAGCAAAGATTTTTATTTTCATATAACTTGATGTGTACTGTGTTTCGAAATTAAAAAAAATCATGAGATTTTGTATGAAAAATAAATAATATGATAAGCAGTTAAAAAAAACAAAAACTCAGTCTTATAAATGGTCAAAACAATTCAGTAATTTAAAACTTTTACTTCATCATATCCTTTCCAAGGAGTTTTATAATTTGGAAGTTAAAAATTTCATGAATTTTAGCATTCAAGAGGAATGAAAAGTATAATTTCAAGTTTACGGTTTAAACTTACTCTATAAAAATCACACTGGTCTACGATAACGCACTGACAACGGTGCCAACGCGGTGACAACGGTCTTTGCAACGCATAGACAACGGAAATATATGGTATAACACACGTAAATCTGGTGGTAAGTTTTATTTTTGGTGTTTTAAGATTTTATTGTAATCCATTAAAATTTTGAAAATACCCACACGGAATGTGAAAATTATTGCGGAATCGGTATGCTACATTGGTAAAGTGCAGAATACTTGCGTTTAAGAATAAAACTGTGAACAATTTGAACGGTCGAACAAAAAATTAGTGTCATTTGTGGAATTTCCTAATTTTCTCTCTAAAATATATTCACTTATGAATGAATAAAGCATCATTACGAAATGTTATGTCCTTTTTTATGTTTTCCCAAGATTTAAATATTCCAGATCTTCGTAAAATCGCGTTAATGCAACTCATAAGACAACGATTCAGGTACAACGCAAAGACAACAGTCTGTCGTATTACTTAATGACATAATTAGTTTGTAAGTTGCCCCAGTGAGCTGAAACTACTCTGATACATCCGATTTTTGATTTATTTAAAAAAAACATGCACTTTGTGACGATTTTGACAGGTCGAAATGAAAAAAACGACCACAAAAAATGCAGAAAAGTCGATGTCTAATTGCAGCTGTAACTCTAAATTATGGGTCTGGATTAGGGACCACTTTTGAACGTATTTTCAAGATTCACGGAAATTATTTTTGATGCATTTCGTCACTCACTGTTTTTCGGACTGGTTACGTGTCGCGCGTAGATCCCTTCAAGTTCCCTAAATTCATAGTTTTGGAAGAAAAAAATCAGTGAAAACTATCAAAGAAATTTAAATCAGAAACTCACAGTAAATTACACGCGAAATTCCATGGGTTCGAGCTCTCGTGTGTTTGAAGTCGAAATACCAGTGGGACAGGACGAGATTCATTGCCAATTTAGTAAAGAAATGCTGATTGAAGGCATACATGAATAATAACAAAACCATAATAAAACAAAACAAAGATTACAAAATGAAAAATCATGCAGTTATTTGAAGCGTGCTATAACATGCTCCACAATATCACAACTAGGTTCTTAATCAAATCAATTCAAATTGCACTCCAGAACCATACAGCTTATTTGTCACACTTATGCTTGGAGCTTAATGCCTAGAACAAACAGTCGGTCCCATGTCATGCGTGTATCTCTTTATCACACTAAATGTACAATATATCAAACTTTGAAACTAACAAAAGCGGATTTTCCCCCTGCAAAGTTTATCAGAAAACATTGCGTCATCTCTATTGGTCGTGATAGCTCGGCATTTGATGGCCCATGGTTCTCATACATTTACATATATGTTAGACAAGTGAGCGTGTGATAGTTAGCTTAAACTTGATCGTCCAAAGAATTAAGCATCAATTTATGGAGGAAATATTTTCCTCAGTTTTTAAAGATAACAATAAATAATAAACTAAAATGTAATTGACCACATTTTTATCTGAAATTAACTTGAAATTTAAGATATCTCTTACAAGATATATCATAATCTATTTACTTGACCGTTGAAATCGTTGTACTGTGCGTTGACTTGAGAAAAACCATTAAAGTACTAATTTACAAATGTTCAACAAGTAGAAATATTTTGAAAAGAATCAGAAAGGTAGTGTGTTTCTTTATGCTTTAGATTCCATTCATACATTCATGTATTTTAACGAAAATTTCAGAAAATTTCCAAAATAACACACATTTCCGTATGAGCGTTCCAACGGTTTTCAGTTTTATCCTAATATAACTATTTCGAAACACTTTAAAAGCACGATACAACGATTTCTGAATAATTTTTACATTCCGTGTGGGTATTGTTAACAATAGAATTAACTACTTTACTGACTAAAATTCATAAAATAAAAATTTGTGGCTTCTCACTGCCATATTTTCCCGTTGTCTGTGCGTTGCAAATACCGTTGTCAGTACGTTGGCACCGTTGTCACTGCGTTATCATGGACCAGCGTGAAAATGACAAAAACAATAAAGTGTTTCAAAACACTGAATTTTTTTTGGGTCATTTTTATAAACTTAGTTTAAACCGCTGTTTCAAAATCTTACTTTCCATACCTTTTCTATGCTAAATTTGATAATTTTTGTATTTCGCAACATATCAAACTTCTTCGCAAGGATATAATGATGTAAAATTTTCAAAACACTTAACTTTTATTGACATTTTTAAAGAGTTAGTATAAACCATCGACTAAAAATTTTACTTTTCATATCTTTTTAATGCTAAAATTCATCAAGTTTTTGGTTCGGGAATTATAAAACTCCTCTCAAAGGATACTATGGTGTAAAATTTTCAAAACACTGAATTGTTTTTGTCATTTTTAAAGACTGAGTTTAAACCACTGATTAAAAAATCTAAATTTTCTGTCTATTCTATGCTAAATTTCATATTTTTTTTTATTTCGCAACATATCAAACTCTTTCGAAAGGATATCATGAAGTAAAATTTTCAAAACACTTTATTGTTTTTGTCATTTTTAAAGAGTAAGTTTAATCCGTAAACTTAAAATTATACTTTTCATACCTCTTAAATGCTCATAAAATTTTTAATTTCCAAATTATATAACTCCTTGGAAAGGATACGAGTACACATCCAGTTATATGAAAATAAAAATCTTTGCTCTAGAGATTAGTTAAATTGAATATTCTTTTAAACTAAGTCTAAAACGGCGATATTTCACAACTTTTACCTGGTGAAGGCGAATAAAGACAGTCGAGATCGAATTCTCTCAGGACCCGCTAACTAATCTGATATCCATTCGCACCTAAATTTGTCAAAGGTACAACTCTATTTGATAATTAATTTATAATATCAAAATATATAAAATAAATAAAAGATACGAAATATGAATAAAAAAGGAGAGAAATATAAGCGATAAACAGAAAAACGATTCTGATTGGTTTGATAAACCCTGAATACCGTTTTCCGTTTCTGATTGGACGAACGTTAAATATCAAATAGCGATTTCCGTTTCTCGTTTCTCATTGGCTAAAACTGGGACTAATATAACAGGATATGAAACTATTTAACAAACCAGTTTGATCGAATAAAAAGCGGTGTCTAGGCTACGATTTTCGGCTGTAACCTTTGATTTACTCAACATAAAATTATTCTTAAAAATTTGCCGAAAAGCTGATTTATCGTATATTTACAACATAAAATTTTCATTCAGACAACAATGAAATCCTAATTAAAAATGGGTAATAAATGCACCAGGGGTTGTTTTCTTGTGTGTAGATGTCGTAAAATTATCGAGAAACCGTCCAATAAACAAATGACAGTTATCGACAGAACAATTAAAATCAAGAAAATTGGCTAACTTTAACTCGTTAGTTTACCTGTCAAATTCCATCCTACCATTACAAAATTTTATCAGTATAAAGCTCTTTTTATTGGGTTTATAGTCATATATAATTTATGCAGGAAAGATTTTTAACAGTGCTGATAAATTTTGACTGATGTGACCACGCTCATGCAATTTTTAGAAATACATTTTTGAGTTCAAACACTAAACTTTTCCCTGTGTATTTTACAACTAAATTTTCAACTAAATTTAAAGAAAAATATACCATGATTCGCATCGAAGTTTCATCTCTTCAATCATATGAATTTTGTAGCATTACATATTTTGGGGAAAATAGAAAGTGTACTGAAAAAAACATCATGAAGTGTAAAATTTCGCGGTATATTTCTAAAAATTTCAAAATTATCCAAGTTTAAGAGTTTAAGTTTATCAAAGTTTGTGTACTTTGGAATAAATTTATTTTACAAAAAATATACTATGATCTGCAGCAATCTTTTTTCTATAAAATGGTGTTCTTTGTATTAAAATCGGTGGGAAAATGTAGCTGTAAAGTGTACTAAAACTTTCCTATGTTTCAACAGAGAAATGCTAAAAAAATACGACGATTTACAGGTAAATCTGCCGAGACACCGAAATTGTAAGAAATGTGAATGTTTCAAATCCCTATTAGTCCCAGGCTAAAACTATGAATAGCGTCTCGAATTAACGATACCGATCGGAAACTATGGGTTTCCGTCGCAAACCCCTAGTATCCGTTCAATTTCAATCGAAAACTAGGGTTTTCGTCGAAAACTATGTATACCGATCGGAAACCCATAGTTAACGTGCGGTATACCTAGTATTTCGCACGAAAACCCCTAGTGTCCGTTCGAAATACTAGGTATAACGCATTTTTGTTACTATCGCGTGCCATAGTCATATCTTATAGATCTCCATGTTTCAATACAATTATTTTGTAGAAATTTTTTCATATATTTTAGAATTGTTATGACTCAATTCCTTACATTTTGGCAAATCAATATTTAATTTCTCACTCTAAAATAATATATTAGAACACCAATCATTTTTTGTTTACTACTAGCTTTATATTCATTATCAGCTTTATCAAGTAAATCAGAATCTCAGCCAGTTCTATAGTACATAAATATAGAGTGGATATCTCCAAGTTCTGATAGAACTGCTATGTTTATAAGTTTTGTTACTCATACATTTTTCGGGTTAAATTAACTAAAAACTAAGCCCCGATTTTCACACCCATAGATTATGATGGGGTTAACGCAATGATCAAGTATCGAGGAAGGTTTTAAGTGAGGTATGAGTAAACTACGTGATTTGCCAATTACCGACTTTGGTTCCGTTCTTTAAAATTATTACTCAATCAACGTCACGTGACACCGGACAGGTTGTCACATTTACCGAAGAAACCCTTATAAATCAGCATTCTGGCTCATGAGATCTATTGGGATATAAAAAAAAACAAACAGGCACATAAAAGGATATATTATTTTGATAAATCTCACCAAAGATGAAGCTTGGAATCCGTGCAGGTCAAGAGAAAATAATTTTTACATTTTGGTTAGTTTACGTTGGAAACTACCCGTGTTTGTCCGGTCTAGAGTTGCTTCCCTTTGCCCAAGTTTGTAAATCGCAAGGTCAAATTCGGGAATTCCGCTTGAATAGACCACTTTCATGTTTATTTCTTATCCCGACTTTGGCTCCGTTTTTATAACGTTTTCCGCAAAGGGAAGTAACCTACTGACCCGACAGTCAAGTTTACGGTTCCATTGTAATAAGGGACAGCACTAGATTTTGAATACATGGGTATCTATCACTGGACTAGGGGTAATATCTCGATTGTCTTTAAATAAATTATTTCAAGCTATTCGGGTACTTACCACAGTGAAAATCGTAACCGTTGCCAGAGAAAATATTTACTGACCGTCCTTCCCCTAATGAGACCGAAAACCAGAATGACGGGTGTTAGCGAGTGACGTCCCTTTGAAAAACATGCTAAATTAGCAGTCATCCCGTAAATATGAAATTCGTCTATTGGCAAATGGTCTATTCTCTGTATAACTTGTATTACTAATGCTGATTGTCCGACAAACAAAATGTTGGAATTGAGATTACATAAGGAATATCAGAAGTTAAACATAAAAATTCAAAGATATACCCATCTTCGCTAGGCAAGGTCCTCTCCTCTCCAGGAGGAGAGGAGCGGATTGAAACCCTTGGCTTGCGAAGATGAGATATACCCGGTACTGTACAGAATTGTGCGATAGCCCTTGAGATCTATGAATTATTTAGCGCCAATGTAAACAACAATATAGGAGGAGGAACCTGCATTTGAGGGTTTACGGACAGAATTCAATACCAACTAGCTAGAATCAGTATGGATATAACCATACAAAGCTAACTGCTATGTATTTATAGGAGCAACAGTTGGCAGACAGAAAATGACGATGCGGTATGGCAGCTACTACATGAGCTGTCAACAAAATACTATATAATATTCTAATTATGAACACGTATGCTGAGAAACTTGGAGCACACCTTCTGATGAATCGTCAATACACACTTGAATATTTAAGAGATTGCTATCTTTTTTCAGCATGTAAACAAACCTATTTACGAGAGGACGTTATTGAATTAAACATATTTTATTGCTCAAAAGAATAAGCAAAGGGATCGGGCACAAGTTATAACAACATTATTATAAGCCATCTCCCTACAATGTACAACATAACAATTTATAACATATCATAGCAGCAATTTATAAAAAACAACATACAATATTACAACATGAATTCAAAAATGAGAGAAAAAAAGAAACACATTCGAATGCATTTGACTTTTTGGAAGTGTACAAAAAGTAATTATAATAATACAAAGACAATAATTATGCGTTTGGAATGTTACTACAAGAAGAGATGAAAAAAAAAGAAAGAATGAGATGAAAAGAAGAAAGGAAGAAACAATCTGCAACAGTCAATCAAATCTGTGGCTATTTTGGATAAAGTTGTGGACCGCTGTAAAAATATCTTTATTTTGTTCTAAAGTGAGATCAACATTTCCATACAGAATTATATCTAGGTCTACATTTCCATAAATTCTAAGTATTAAAAATAAATTTTGTCTTAAATTATCATAATGTGGGCATTCAACAAAGTAATGATATGTATTTTCGCAAATGGCACCACAATTACATGCTGGGTTATCCTCGATATTAAAACGATGTAAATCATAATTTAAACTGCTTAGCTATATCTAAGTTTGGTATGTAGAATATTTAATTTTCGATTACCAATATTGTACCACAATGGAACTTCAGATTTAATACTCAAAGATTTTTTGAAACTATTTATAGTTGCTGCATTTCGCTTAGCTAAATCCAAAGAATTCCAAATACGAAGAGTAGAAGGGAAAAAACTTGAGTGTGTAAGAGCCAACCGATAATTAGGAATGGTAAAATCTTCTCTGTTTCGTAATAGATAGTTAGTGTGGTCCCCAACTTTAGGGGGTAGAATTTCCCTTAAATATAGCGGAGCAATATTATTATTTATATTGTACATCAAGCACAAACATTTCCTACGTCGCCTATCAATTAATTTTTCCCACCCTGTTTCTAAATATAGCGAATCCCTACTTGCATAGGATGGCAACCCAGTCACGATCCTTGCTGCTTCCAGTTGCATTTTTTCAAGTTTGTCAGATAATTCAACACCACAGCCATTCCATAACTCACATCCATATTCCATTACAGGTCGAATGAAAACAAAATATATTTTTTCCAAATATTGTCGGTTGAGAGTAAATTTCAACTTCCGCAAAACAGATAGTTTTTTGGATACACTGGAACAAATATTATCTATGTGATATGCCCATTTACAATTTTCACTGAAAAATATACCTAAATGTCTATGATTTTTACATGGCTCTAATCGAGAACCTTGGAAAAACAAGTCAATATCATCACTATTTAATGTATTGGATATAAATAAAAAAAATTGTTTTATTCGGATTAACTTAATCAACCAGGTATTTGCCCATTCGTTGATTTTCACTAGATCACTATTAATCCGTGTTTCGACCATCCTTTGCGATACAGAACTATATGATAAAGAAGTATCATCCGCAAAAAGACGAGTTAGTGAGTCAAGATTATCAGCAATATCATTTATGTATATAATAAATAACAAAGGTCCTGACACAGACCCTTGTGGGACCCCAGCTTTAAGATACTTTACAGAGGAGAATGAATTTTTTACAACAACACATTGTTTTCTATCGAATAAATAACTTTCAAGCCATTCTATTAGACTGTGTATACCATAAGATCTAAGCTTTTGCATAAGACCCTTTAACCATACCCTATCAAATGCTTTGGAGATATCACAAAACACTAAACAAGTGTGTTTCTTCTCTTCAAGCGCAATACAAATATTATGATAAATTTCTATGAGCTGATGTGTGGTGGAATGACCGGGTGTGAATCCTGATTGAAACTTATATAGAAGATTATTTGCAATAAGGAAATTAAATATATGTTTGAATATCACTCTTTCGAAAACCTTACCAACTGTACTAAGTAGTGCTATTGGTCGATAATTTGAAGGTAATTGTTTTTCCCCTGACTTAAATAAAGGTAAAACCATAGCAGTTTTCCAGTTTTCAGGAAATATTCCTGACCTTAGTGACAAATTAAACAGTATTTGCAAAGGTTTACACACAGTCCGTATGGTATTTTTTAACAAGTGGTGGCTGATTGAATCCAATCCAGACGCTTTTCCTAATTTTAATATTTTTATTTTATTTTCTGTAATAAAAACTTGGGAAAGTCTTTCACCGGTTCGTGGCATAAATAGGGGTGGTCGGTATGGTCGTCATTTAAGTCTGAAATGGAACAAAAGTAGTCATTGAGTAATTCTAATTTATCAAGGTCGGTATATACTAAAGAATCATTTTCAATATTTAACATAGGGGGAATTTCAACACACTGACTGGAATTTGTAAGCTGCTTAATTAATTTCCAATATGCCTTGGAGTCGGATTTTGAGTTTTTGTCAATAAGTCCATTTACATCTTCGAAAAAAGCAGTTAGCGCATATTTTTTCATATTGTTTACTTTGTTTCTCCGTCTTTTAAATTTTAAAATGTCTTCGTTTTTAGCTCACCTGGCCTAAAAGGCCATGTGAGCTTTTGCAATCACTATGCGTCCGTCGTCCGTCCGTCTGTCTGTCAACAATTTCAAAAATCAACTCCTCTGAAACCACTGGGCCAAATGTAACCAAACTTGGCCTGAATCATCACCAGAGTATGGCTTCTCAAAATTATGTTCGATAAGGCGGTAGGTCAAACAACATGGCCGCCGTTGCTAAAAATAGAACATAGGGGTAAATCACAGTTTTTGGCCAATAACTCGGAAACCGTTACAGATATCAAAAATCTGACATGAGGCAAAATGATCAGCATGATGAGATCTACCTACTGTGCAATCTTGAAGAAAATCTGAAAACCCATCTCGGAGTTATAGCCCTTTTTCCGCAAAATTTTCAAAAGTTTTGCATGTTTTATTTTTTATTTCAAAAAGAGTAACAGATAGAGGTCAAGTGTAAATTGAAGAACTGTTTAGCATATCAAGATCTACCCACCCTGAAATTTTGAAGAAAATCCATAAACTCTTGTAGGAGTTAATGTCCTTTTTTCACCGAATTTTTAGAATTTTCGTATTTTCCATCTTTTATTTCTAAAACTATAGAAGATGAAGATTAAGTGTATACTGATGAAATGGCCACCAAAAAGGCGGGAAAATTCAACATTGTCCGATTTCAATGAAATTTGGTTTCCAAATAGATATTGATGTTGCGACTTCAAAACCGGTGTTGAATTTTCAAAATGGCCGCCAAAAAAGGCGGGAAAATTCAACATTGTCCGATTTCAATGAAATTTGGTTTCCAAATAGATATTGATTTCGACTTCAAAACTGATGTTGAAAATTTTTCATTGAACGCCATTTTCAAAATGGCCGCCAAAAAAGGCGGGAAAATTCAACATTGTCCGATTTCAATGACATTTGGTTTCCAAATAGGTCTTGATGTCGCAACTTCAAAACTTGTTCGTTGACCGCCATTTTCAAAATGGACGCCAAAAAAGGCGGGACAATTCAACATTGTCCAATTTCAATGACCGTGATTTGGTTTCCAAATAGGCCTTGATGTTGCATCTTCAAAACTGATGTTAAAAATTGTTCATTGACCGCCAGTTTTAAAATGGCCGCCAAAAAAGTCGGGGAAATTCAACATTGTCTGATTTCAATGAAATTTGATTTCCAAATAGATATTGATGTTGTGACTTCAAACGGATGTTGAAAATTGTTTGTTGACTGCCATTTACAAAATGACGTCTTGACTTCAAAACTGGTGTCGAAAGTGGTCCTTTGTCCAAAAAAAGCCCAACAAAGAAATATAGTAAAACATCATCAGACTTTAAAAACAGTTCAAGATATTGGAGGTGTTGGAGCTACAAAAGTTTGAGAAACTGAAGATCAACTGTATAACTTACAATGTTTCCTTGATTAAGGCAACTGAAAGCCAGGTGAGCGATACAGGCTCCTGGGATCCTCTGGTTGTTCGTCCGTTTCATTATTCTGTGCAGTCTGTCTCGTCGTCTTATTTCCCGTCGCAGTTCTGAAGTAAACCAGGGTTTGTCATTAGGTCGTATGGTTACGGTCTTTAAGGGTATACATATTTTAGCAAACTCGAGATATTTACTTGTGAAGATTTCACATGCTGCGTTGACGTCGTTGCAATTTTGGAAGACAACTTCCCAATTATATTCATCAATTAAAGAATTAAATTGTTCAAAATCCGCTCGTTTACAGTTCCAAACATCACGTGTATAACTACGATTAATATGAATTGGAATATCAATGCCTACAAGCGTTCCGTGATGATCACTTATTTCATTATCAACAATAATTACAGATGACTCCGAGCAATTACAAGAATCACTCAGAAGAACGACATCTAATAAACTCGATCTAGTATTGCACACCCTGGTTGGGTCGTTTATTACATTTACAAGAGAAGAACTAGTCATAATATCAATTAATTTATGACTTCTTACAGTTAAAAGATCAGCATTCAAGTCCCCAATAATACATAAATACGGTGAAACATCAAGTGCTTTCTCAACAGAACTCTGGAGGTCAGACCAGTATTGGTCCGTGCATGTTTGAGATCTATATGTCGTACATAAATGAAGTATATAATTGGGAAATGTTACCCGTTATACCCATATATTTTCTCCATTTATAAATTCAAAATCACGTACCCTGCTTGCATTAAGGTGGCTAGAAATATATATTAAAATACCGCCACCAGAAAAATTTCGGTCGACTCGAAATGGTGATGAAAAACCGTGTAGTAAAATGTCTTCTGTGTCCACGTTTTCATCTAAGTGAGTTTCAGTTATACATATTATATCGTAATCAGAAGGGCGTTATTACCAGGACCCGCATATATTGGACCTTCTGCTTACTAATTAAAACGAGATGGTTTCACAAATTGAACAGCACGTTAGAGAAAAGTGACCATTCAATACTAAGTTTTCAGTTCAACTGTTTCCTACAAAAAGTTAAATACTAATATGAAAAGCTTATTTTATTGAGATGGTTCAAGAGATAGATAATTCAGAATGACATAAAGAATTTCAGAACAAAAATATAAATCGACAATGAACATTTTAAAGAGAAAATCAGAGAACTTTAACAATATGAAACTCAAATAAAACCTAGGGAATTATGGGATTGGATATATAAACACTGATGGAAATAAAGAAAAACAAACACAGATCTTAAAAATAGTCAAAAATACCAAGAATTCTGTAAGTAAAGGAACAAAGTCAAAAGTTTAGCAAGAGGGCAGTAAGACAAACGAGAAGGATATTTCATAAAAAATTGCCAAACATTTTGGCAGTATACTCAGTCAAGTTTAAAACCAGAACAGGAATATCAGATTTAGTATGAAACAGAAAAATTATAAGGAAATACTAACCAATATAATTATAATGAAAAAGCAGAGACTTTATCAAAGTTATTCTCAAAGTGTTTACTTAAGAAGGGTGGAGAAATACCAAGACTAGATCAGAAAGATGTCACTAACATAAGGGGATATCAGAAGAACAAGGTTCAAAGTGACTAAAAGAGTTAGATATTATAGCAAGCCCCCAGGACGGGATAATATATAATATCCACCCTAAACTAAAGTACACACAACGAATTTTGCCGCAGCTTAAATAGCTGTAGCTATTTTGTTTTAAATAAGACCCCAATAAAACATATATACGTCATGTTCTAATTTTTTGCCGCTACTCTTGATATATTTACCGAAATAATCAAAGTTCAAATAAAAATATTTTCCATAGACTTTAATATTAATTTCACTCAAATTTTAAAGAAATTCGGTGTGGGAGTGATTGATGAATGATTTACGCAAACCAAAGAACCAATGAAAAGACACAAAATCCATTGCCGACGGATTACTTATTTGCATATAGGGTGCTTGTTTGTTGTTTATACAGATGGCCAATGAACAAACAGAATTTTGTTTTATTTACTAATTTTCATAAAAATGTTTAGGTAAATCTGAGAATAAAATTTGCAGAACCAATATCCAGTTACCATTTACTTTTATTAAAATAAATTTGTTTACAGGTAAAAAGTTTTTGTTGACACTTTATCAAGTAATTACTTAATTAATCTTTTGCTTCGCAATCGAGATTAACTCCCGACCCACGTGTTTTGGTTAATCGATAGACCCCAGGGCATTATAACAATAAATACAGGTATTCAAGTAACCAGGTATACTCCCTCTGTTTTCGACTCAAATTTTCTGTTAAAATAACATAGAATGGTAATGGAAAACTTTTTAACCCTTTGTTGTAAAATTATGGTAATGCAAGGTCTGAAGCGGCAAAAAATTAGCTTTCCAATGGTGTATGCCATGTCATCCTTTAACATTTACTTAAAAAGATATTTGGAGAAAAGTCGCGGCAAATTTCGTTGTGGCTACTTTAACATGGTCTAGGCGCAGCCTTCACAACACCATGCAGTTACATATATTTTCAGTAGATCACTAGAATACAAAACAGTATGAAAATTCATTGAATGGAAGGAAGTATATGGTGGCATAGTTCTGCCCCCTACTTGTCAGATAATTAAGTAGACTTTTCAGATATTTATGTCAACATGTCAGATATTTATATTGACTTGTCAGATAATTATGTTCACTTGTCAGATAAAAAAATATTTTATTATATGATCTATTGACCGGCTAACGCCATTGTCTGCCATCCAAAAGTCAACATAAATATCTGACAAGACTACATAATTATCTGACAAGTCCACATAAATATCTGACAAGTCCACATAATTATCTGACAAGTCCACATAAATATCTGAAAAGTCCACATGACGACTTGGTAGATAATTATGCCGACTTGTCTGATAATTATGTCGACTTGTCAGATAATTATGTGGACTTGTCAGATATTTATGTCGATTTGTCAGATATTTATGTCGACTTGTCAGATAATTATGTAGTCTTGTTAGATATTTATGCTGACTTTTGGATGGCAGACATTGGCGTTAGCTAGTCAATAGACCACATAATAAAATATTTTTTTATCTGGCAAGTGAACATAATTATCTGTCAAGTCAACATAAATATCAGACATGTTGACATAAATATCTGACAAGTCTACTTAATTATCTGACAAGCAGGGGGCAGAACTATGCCACCATATACATCCTTCTATTCAATGAATTTTCATACTGTTTTGTATTCTAGTGATCTACTGAAAATGTATGTAGCTGCATGGTGTTGTGAAGGCTGCGCCTAGACCATGTTAGTTTAGGGTGGATATTATATATTATCCCGTCCTGGGGGCTTGCTATAATATCTAACTCTTTTATGCCACCATAGAAGTATGTACAACTACAATATTAAAAAGGATCAGTAGAAAAATACATTTTTATACTTGGATCCTTTGTAAACAGGTAGAAACCACATAGCACATCATATGAGAGAGAGAGAGAGAGAGAGAGAGAGAGAGAAATCTTAAGCATTTATACTCACTGCATGGGGTATGGGTATATTCAGTGAAAGAACTTCACCAATATATCGGAAGGCAAAAACAATTAAGCAGTTATCTGCTCGATGGTTTTGTAAAATAAAATATTCGGTTTCAAAAAAAAAAATGCAAAAACAAATCGACAAGTATAGTTGCGCACAATTTGCACCCACTGGAATAGCGAATCTTTGAGTTGTGAATAGGAAACATAGGTATACAGATTCGAAAAATCAAAAGTTTTGATGCTATGACAGAAATTTAAGGATTCACCTTTTAGTTTGTTTAGAATCAACATATGACTAATACCACGAGCATAGAGA
>MJUU01036405.1:5783-16122 GCA_002080025.1 Modiolus philippinarum | reverse complement strand
ACCCCATTTCCTTTCTTTTTCATATATATGAAAATAAAAACTTTTTTTCACAGAGATTTGTTAAATTAAATATTATATTGAACTATGTCTAAACCGGCGATATTCAAAAACGTCAAATGGTGACAGTGAACCTAGTGTCCGTGTGGTACACCTGGCATTTCGCTTCGAAATACTAGGTATACAACATTTTTGTGACTATTACATGCCATGCATTTAGCGTTGCTAGGGGCCGTCTTGAACTAATTATGAGGTATGAGCAAAGCTCATTGTTGAAGGCTTCATGATGACTTCAAGATGAAGAACAACAATAAAAGCGGTGTTCCTTTGCTTGTTTTTACCATGTATTTGTAGAGACTTTGTCTCATGTATATTTACTCTATCTCCTTTCATTCATCATTTACACAATAAGAAACAGAAATCGATATTCCAAGTTTAACCAGTCCAAATCCCTTATTCTGTTTGCGGCTTATAAGACCAAGCATTATTAAAAGTAAGATATTTCAACTTAAGTTTTAATTCGTTTCTTCTTAAATGGCCAAGATAATTTATTTTTCTACTTTAAAATGCCCTTTACAAGGAGTTTATTCGCTTCGGTATACAAATATCTTGAATTCTCAGATAAAATGAGGTATTAAAAGTATAATTTATAGACTTCGTTTTTAATCAACTCTTATTCCAAAATAACGTGTATAATGCAGTATTTGAAAATTTAATCTATAATACCATTTCGAAGGAGATTATTAGTTGCGATTTACAAATTTCATGAAGTATTGAATTGATATGACATTAATGTACATCGGCAAACAAATACCGAAGTAACAAGGAGGAAAGGGGAGATTCCAAACTCAAACATTCAAAACACGGCAATTCGTATCTAACACGAATTAAGACAATATGACGATAATTCAAAACCAACACGAATTGAGAAAGCATTACAAAGACAAAAATTAAAACAAGAATGAGCAAGAAGACGCAAACCTCAAGTACTATCTGTGAGTCCTTAAGAAAACTTGAGTTATGAGTATGATCTGCTCCATGCATTGCATCCATCACACATCACAGTAAAAATTCGGTCTCTGTCAGTCCGGTTATTAACTCTTGATCTATCAAAAGATATTTGTATTCATCTCTGTAAAATACCTCTAACACTACACCGTATAGTCCAAACGAAAGCCGAATGTATAAAAATTAATAATATAAGTTCATCTCCGTTCATATACTTTTGTCGTCTGGTCTTTATCCGGTGAATACAGTACAAGTGCTGTGATCTCCGTTTTGTACGGTGAAAAATCTTGAACATGTTCAAAACTTGGAACGGATATATATCGCACAAACTGTTTAGTGAAAGTACCATAGGTTCACGTTTTTTTCGGTTCTCATGCGTTTTATAAACGCTATTCATTCGTTGCCTGTCCGTTTTGCATCCATGCATATACGGTAGATTAAAATGATGAAACGGACTTTTACGGAAGAGATAACGGATACACTGCACGAGTTCCAGACTTACAGCGAAAACCAACCGGACGACCATCGAATAAAACGAATTTATAAAAATAAATGTTGTGCAAAAGCGAAAATTAACATTTAATAAACAAATAAGGATCATTAAAGTATGCCACACTTAAAAGATAATAAGCACAAAATATGAAATATAGCTAAAAATCAAAAGAAAGGAGCAGAAAGAAAGGCCCATATTTTCGACCTTAGGGGTTCAACTATGAGGCAATCGGACGGAAAACCAAAATGATGGTCCTGTCAGATTGAGATGAACTTGAACGACTGGTGAGTGACAGAATTTATCTGGTTGCCCCATAATTGGACTCCATTGGCCGATAATTTGAGCAAAATCTTCTACTCCTTTCATCTGCTTTTCAGCCGGTCTTTCATTATTTTTTTACTTTGTATATATTGTCCTTTTTCACCTTTTAAATATGGCGTACTTTTCCATTTTTACTTTGCTTAGAACGAATCAACAACGGTTGCTTATTATGTGGTTAATGTCCAATACACGACTTTTTTCAAGGAGCTTATTCAAATTATTCTGACATATAACTAAAACATCAAAATAAAAAATTGTTCGTTTTCTCGGCGTTTAAAAACGTTATATTTGATAAGAAACATCCGCTACGAAAGACTCTGTATAAATTTCATCCGGTCTTGGTCTAGAGTATCTTCACTGGCATTTTCGCCTTCGGTCGTTGGTGAAGAGGGTTATCTGTAACCCGGCACTTCTTTTCTTGTTTCATTCTATTGCCTTCATTTTGGTGACATTTTAGGAAAATGAATTTGACAAGGACACCGTACTGATTATTTTTGTAAAATAATTTGTTGAGAGGTCAAAAGACACAGGTATCATTTTTTTAAATCGATAGTTTTACATAGTACCTTTTTGGTTCGTTTTTACTGGGTGCTCGTACGGTGCGTTTTCGTTAGCAATTCGTTTTATTCTGTACTTGTCCGCTATGCTACCGTTTTAAATACGTTATATTCGGTGCTCGTCCGGTAGGGTTCCGGTGTCAGTTCGGTTTATTCGGTGCCAGGACTCTGCATGTACGGTGTACTTACTGTATACCTCCGGTTTTTGTGCGTTTTCATTGTAATTAGTGAACGAACAAAAATATTTACCACCATACAAAAATGATTTTCATTCGTTCTTTATACGTTTGTGCTATACGGTGTAGTTAAAGTGGTCTGTTAAATCACGGCGACGAACTTAAAACTTTTGTAGTGACAATTGCAATAGTGTTTGAATGTAACCTCCATGTATAAGTTTTTGAGACAGTAATTTCGGTCTGTTGATAAAAAATCGTTTTACAATAAATCGAATAAATGTGAACACTGTAGACGGCATATGCCGGAGATGTGGGATTATTATTACTCAAATTACTATTGGAATTTTGGTATCATGGAGCTTGTCGTAAGGAGTTCTTTACAGATGTGTCAATGTAGAGGACTAATGTTAAAAATTGATAACAGGAAACACCTACAATGGCTGAAAATTATAACTACATGCAACAATTTGCAAAGGAACTACACAAGAAAAACACGTATAAGACAAAAGACAAACGTAGACAACGAAAAGTCCAGGTATGATTATGATAATTGTGTGTCAGTGGTCTCAGACAACGAAAAGTCCAGGTATGATTATGATAATTGTGCGTCAGTGGTCTCAATCATTTCCAGTTATTTTGGTATATAAGATGAAGACTATCCTTAAATTGAGGATTGTCTAATGAAAGAATATCGTCTAAATAATGGAAATAAAAAGTTATTGTCAGCTTATTGTCGTTTTTCTGAACAAATCCTTGTATGAACCTAGCTTTTTTGGTTTACCATACCATGATTTACAAATGCAGAAGTATGTTTAGCGTACGTTTGAGTCAATAAATTTCTTTTTACAAAACAGCAACAACAAGTGATGATTATGAAATTAAAAAATATAATAAATATTAAACTATAGAATATAACACTTGAATTTGTAATATCGATTTTTGATAATATAAGAAGTAATGTTGATTTTACCGATTAAATTTTATTTTGAAAGGGAAATTATTCTTTCCGTTATCTTTTAGGATTTGAATATAAAGAATTGTATAGTAATGTTATGATTTACATGTATATTTAAAAGGAGAGACAGATATAAAAAAAAATTCCAATGTTGTGTAATATTAGTTTTGGCAGACATTTCCGTAAGAGAATGTTCAATTTATAAACGAATATTTACTATCGGAATATTTGTTGTTGTCGTTTCTTTGTTTAGTTTATGGTGAATGAAAGGATATGGAGTAAATGTATATGAGACATAGTCTCTACAAATACATGAAAAAAACCAAGCAAAGAAACGACGCTTTTATTGTTGTTTAGTACTGTTTTCTCCACATTCTCTTTTGTTTTATCTCCGTATCGCATTTAAACAGTAAAAGAGTATCTATTGTATTAAATACGAGTACGAATTTCATATAACTAGATTTTTTGATACTCTACTTTGAAAAGTCATCATATCACACAACTTGGAAAAATCAGTATATCACTGAATTTCGAACTTCAGTATATCACTTAATTTGGAAAAGCCAGTATAAGTGACTTAGCCGGTTAATTACTATTAAATTTTGTGGCTGTTTGATATTGGCGCTTTGCCATTGTATTTTGTAGTAAGTAATGTTACCATCATGTGTTTGACATTTGACATCAGCTTAGTATTGGTGATAATCTTTTTTGCACTTTTGAGTTACCGTTTTCAACTTTTATACATTGCAAAACCAAAGCAATCCAACAAATTAAAAAAAGAGCTAACAATAAAAAAAATGTAATACGGTCTTGGTAGTCTACAACTTTCCATAACCAACATTTGATATCTGCAACACTTAAAATACATGCTTAATTATTGATAGGTTTGCTTTTATCAAATTATTTTCCCCGGACATTCTATAAAGTTGAATATGATTATTGCTTCATTTGATCCTATCAGTTGTTAATTGTTTGTGTTGTGAAATTGTTTTATCGTCATTTATACAGAAATTTAGACACAAATTACTTGCTATCAAAGCAATATTCAATAAAAAGCTCTTGAACCCCCCAAAAGCTAGTTCAGATTGTTATTCAAGAGACCTCCTAGCGCAAAATATGGTTTCGTACATAAAAAACACTTACAAAGGTAATTAAGGATTATAATGCCCTCTCGGGAAAAAATTGATGTAGGTCTTCATTTTATTATCCTTGACATGATGTTTTCTAGGGGCCTTTCAGGTTTTTTATGTTACGAAACTAGTAATACGTACTAAGATGATGAATGAAAGGATATGGAGTAATTGTACATGATACCATTTTACTACAAATGCATGGTAAAAACAAGCAAAGGAACAACGCTTCTATTGTTGTTCTTCATCTTGAAGTCACCATGAGGCCTTCAACAATGAGCTTTGGTCATTCCTCATAGATCTCACACGAATGAAAAATCAAACATCCAAATAAATACATGTTAACAAAGATATCAGAAACAAGAAAAAATGAAAAATAGAACAAGAAAACACAGATTTCAGAAACAAAATGTACTTGTATAAACTAGACACTCGACGGTAACAAATCAACCGAGGAAAGTTCCTTCATTTAGAGATAGAATCAAAAGATAACCGGAAACAGCTACAATGAAACTCATAATCAAATGCCACAATGTACCAAGGAACTGCACAAGAAAAAACAAAAACAAAAGACAAACGTAAACAACGATAGGAACTCAGGACAGCCAGACTTGATACCGGCACAAGCAAAAGCCAGTAGTAATGTTAAACCAGTTTATAGGTACCGTTTCCTTATAGTATAATAAACATATAAATAAAACTCGAAACATGTAGACTACTTATTTTTGTCTTTCGTCGGATTACTTAATGACAAATATTAGTTGGCAGACATTGCCCGGTTCACTTATTTTTCATTGACTGCTCCCGACATGTGTCGCTTCAATGACATATTTTGGCTACGATCGATGTTGCTCAGTCAAAAGAATGAACAATCCATGGACAAAGGCAACATCTGAAACACTAAGAAACGAGGACACCTTTAGTTGTAGAGGGAAAGATATGTTGTCATCTGGGAAACTGATATCTCATAACGATCCACAAGATCGTGATGTCGACCGTAAAACTTCTGAATTTAGATAATACAAGTTTTCAAATTACTAATTGAAACAATTTCAAGTTTTCAAATTACTCTTTGAAACACGTGTACAGCATAACGAAATTGCTGATTTTTATGCAACTTCGGTATTTGTTGTATTATGCATTTGCATAGCAAAAAAAATAAACAACGGCAGTAGAATACCGAAGGAAAAAGGAATGTGGTTACAATAATCACAGTCCAGAGACATGGAGAACACAAAAAATAAAGACAAAACAAGGACATGAGACAGCCACAAAGCATGGAAATGAAAATACACCATTCAGAACTAGATTAATTAAAGCGTTAACTCCAATAAAGACGAGGAATGCCGTCAAGTACTCCGGAAGGGTAAACATGTCCTGTTCCACTAGTGGCATCCGTCACACAATCAGTGAGTCAAATCAAGAAGCGAGACAAAGGTGTCCTGGGTAAAATAACAGTAGTAAAAATATTGTTGTTATCTAAGTTTACATACCTTTTAATCATATTTCAAAGCTTACTTTTGCCTTTCTAAACTTACTTTAAAATAATTGATCGATTTATTTGAAATTGGAGTCAAAATGGAATATTCAAAATTATTTTAATGGAGGTTTGAGAATGATCCATTGTCAGACTTTTATGACATCTATGAAGCTTTCCTGAATTAAAGGTTCTATACATCCGAGTCTGAGGAAAACATTATTTCAAAATTTGCATATTATTGACGACTCTGCTTTTTTTAATTTTGAAGATTTTTGCTTAGAGAGATTTTAATGTCCATTAAAACAAAAAAATTTTGGATAGATGTCATAGGGTTTATTCTTAAAATCAATGGGCTTAAAAATTAAACATGAAGATTATTTAAGAATTCTTTGTGGTACAAATCCATTGCTTCAATCGATAACACATGTAATACAGAGGATAACAGAAAACATCTACAATGGATGAAAATGTCATGCTTCAATCTACCAGGGAACTAAACAGAAAAAAAACATTTCAATTTTCATCATTTTTCATCGGTATTCGTTTGTCGATATACAAAATACAAAAGATTAAACTCGTTTTAGATTTTTTGGTTCTTTTTCTTTTTTTCTTTTTTTTTTAATAAGGACCAATTTTATTGGATTTTTTAAAGTAAAAATTGCTAACATATGATAGATTTTATACAATATTAAAGCCACTATTATCGAGCACAAATTTCCGAAAATAAATAAAATTGTAATTGAAGCGAGTGATGGGCAAAATTAATCTTGAAAATGATTAATTTAGTATCATTTATTTATTTTATTTTATTTATTCATTACTGTTATCTTATTTATTTTTTTCTGCTCCTTTATTTGTATTCTGTGTTGATAAATTGGACAGACAAACGTGTAATTCTTTTGCTAATATATTGTATACAATTTTGTGGATAGATTTGTAAATGAGACGAAGAAAATAATTAAAATATATTACAAAAAAAAAGAAAAATTCAGGGGACTTATACCAAATACTTGACATTTTTTTATATTTTTGATAGTTTTTTTTTATCATTTTTGTTTTTTTTAGTATTGAATCTTATACCTTCACGAAATTATATAGATTTTTTCCAAGAACCAATAACAAGTTAATAAAGATATAACTTTCACTTTGTAGGTCACATGATAGCACGAATTCCTCGTATGATCTGAACCCATTATACTAATTCAGTAAGTCTATAAACTTTTATGAAACAGTCCTGCGTTAGCGAAGTATAAAACTAATCTAATGTAAGAATTTAAATAGCAATAATATAAAACTTATCAATTAGCGTTGTACTAACACATTGCACTTTCACAGTTTAAATTACTAAATCAAAACTTAATTATCGAAAATGAAGTTAACGGGTTATTTTAGAACTGATGTCCGCAATATCTATAAATACGAGATGGTTCAAGTTGTCTTGTAAAGTACGATTAAATTTCACCACGACCAATGCATTCCACTCTTAAATTGATATTTTAAAATTGTTATATCTGCAACATGTTTAACTAGAACGTCACTTGTTCGAAGAACAATTGATAGGTCTTTTCCGGAAGTTGCGTCATAATTTTCTCACAACGGATTAACCGATAATACCAAAAATCAATGTTTACTGTGTATTTTTATTCTTATAGAGAAATAAAGTTTCTAGGCTGTGACCTAAACAATAAACATTTGACCTTGATCTCAATTTGAAGGTCATGACGTCCTGAACATTTTGTCGTAAAATGTTTCTTTATATCTTCAAAGGTATATGAGTTATTTAAGCGAAAACCTCGAAATCAGACACGAATTGGGTTTTGGTCCAGGGGTCAAAAAGGGTTCGTCAAATGATTTTGGACCCACTATAGCAAATGTAGGCCTAAAAAGTCCCAAATTTTCTCGATCCATTCCATTCATTTAATCAGCAATTTCGTTAGTTTATTTCCCCCTATATAGATTTTATCTTGGAGCCAGTGATGATAAATATTCAATCCTACAAGTTGAGAAATTAAATAATTTAATTTCGTCATGTATATGTTAGCGGCAATAGGTGAAATTAGGCATTGAGCATAAATCCTAAGCATTAAGTTAATGCCTAGCCATTAGAACTTAAGCTTAAAATGAGTTTGGCATTAGGCTTAATACCTAGAATTGAGGTCTAATGCCTTATTTTTGTTAATAAAAATTATTCTTATTGCCCGACTGCTTATTTGTATTTTTTGGTTATCAAAACAAATAATTTTTAGAGCAAATTTCTATCTAAGGAATAAACAATGCTCATTTTTGGGGAAATGCTAATTAATACTTTGCATTGGAGGAAATGAATATTGATGACCATACGAATAATTCTCTAGGCAAAATCACCACACCCCCCGCCCCCTCATTCAGTAAACAGAAAAATTGAAAAATGATCAAAATACACTATCAAAACTTCAATTAGTGATTTGTATCGAGTCTTTCGGGTGTCTTACTATATAAATCCTTGTCGTAACAAACAAGTATTTTTTGACTACATGCATGTATACTGTTCAACTTCAAGCATCAATCTTAACTCGTTGGTTATTTTCTATCAAAGATTTGAAAAAAAATCTATTTTTTTTATTTTTATGAATATGTACACTAATTATGAATGTTGATTATATTCATGCAGTCAAAGATTGACCGTATTAAATTCCAAATGCCTTGAAATCAAATGAAACTTTACCCCTTGGCACACAAATGTATACGTATTCTCTCTTATGTTAGTAAGTAAGTTAGTAAGTAAGTATATTACCAATTTTGGGCCCAAAACTGAGCATGAAAGTTTTTGAACAATACACAGACACACATAATCATATAAAAGTATAAAAAATGATAATAATAGCATGCAATAATAACAAAAAAGTATACATAAAAGAAAAGTGACTAGACATTTGAATTAAAAAAACCTTAAAAAAACCTTTGAAAGGTCTTTGAAACTAATGGGGAGAGATCTCCAAAAGATAGTAGTTGCACAGTTTTACAAACATAAAATAAGAAGACATAAAAAAAAACATCTAAATATATATAATACTGATCTTATTAAGAAAACAAACAAACACAAATGTACATTTTGCATACGAAAAAGTAATGTCATATTGTACACAGATCTGTAACTAATATCAGTTTTAATAATTTAAGCAACATGCTATCACTTCAGCAACTTGCGGAGCTCAAGGCATGAATATATATAGTTAGAAAATGTTATGAACTACAAAATATTTTACAATTTTTCAAAAGATTTCCTATTTTTCATCTATAATCTATATGTATATTATTTTTATCTCAAATTTCAGTTTAGATAGTCACCGTGAACCATTTTAGATAATATGACAAACAGACCATATATCATATATCATTTGAAACAGTAGCTAAATTTTGCTTACATTCAATTTTTGTAAATTATGTAAGGTTTTTGTAAGTCCCTTTTTGCCTTTGATCCCTACATTTTTAAATGTAAAACATATCACCTAAATGTGAAAGAATTAATCCCAAGTTTCAATGTCTTACCTATTTGGAGATGTTTTTAAGATTAATGCTAAATGAACAAAATTATTGTCATGGCCTACTGAAATTTCTCCCATTACACTCCTTTTCCTATCTATAACGCTTTACGAAATATTTCAGCAAACATGTTTAGGGCGTTTCCACAAATAACTCCCTCCCAAAGTGACGAAGTGGTTCAAGACGGTCAATAACACATCTATCACCATTTTTCAGCTACTCCGCATTTCTTCCATTTAGCCAATAATGTAAGAAGAAGAAAAAAAAAGAAAAAATGTTTTCGGATTACCATTAGTTCTTTCCGACTAGAGTCGAAAAGACGTCAATTATTGATGGGATTGTTTTTACTCCACTGACATCTGTTTATAAATTAGTTGCACACAAGATTTTTTAAAATTATTTTTTCACCAGAAAACACGGCTCCTTTTGTTATTGTCATTCTATCATAGTATTTGTATTTTTCTCAGTTGGTTTTGACGGGTATACAACAACTCAACAAAAGAAAGCATACACATAGTCAACGGAAATTATGTCCTTAGCTAGCTGTCAGTAACTGCGAGCATTTGTCCGCACAGTACCTGCGTGTATTGTCTTTATGTTTAATGTACCTCATTGTAAGGGTACTTGTCTTGATAAGTTGGACTTTTTTTTGGTTTGATTTTTTGTGTATTTATTCTTAGCCATTCACCACACATGGGGG
>MJUU01036400.1:0-11680 GCA_002080025.1 Modiolus philippinarum | reverse complement strand
TTCAAAGATCTTCTTATCAGAAACTATTAGTCCAATTATAACCAAACTAAGTCACAATGGTCCTTAGATGGTCCCTTCCAAAAAAGTATCGGACAAGTCCATACCTCATCCAAGATGGCCACCAGCAGGGAACATAGATTTAACACTGGACCCTTTTGAAAATACATTCAAACATTTTCTTCTCAGAAACTTCTAGTCAAATTAGAACCGAACTTAGTCACAATAGTCTTTATAAATTTTCCCCTTCCAAAAAAGGTAAACAATAGTTGATTTACTCAACATAAAATTATTCTGAAAATTTTGCCGAAAAGCTGATTTATCACATATTTACAACATTAAATTTTCATTCACACAACAATGAAATCTTAATTAAAAACGGGTAATAAATGCACCATGGGTTGTTTTCTTGTGTAAAGAGGTTGTAAAATTATCGAGAAACCATCCAATAAACAAGTGACAGTTATCGATGATTAATGAGTGTAAGAACAATGAAAATAAAGAAAATTGGCTAACTTTATCTCGCTATTTTACATGTCAAATTCCATCCTACTACTAGGATAAAGCTCTTTGTATTGGCTTTATAGCCATGTATAATTTATGCAGGTAAAAAATTTAAGTGCTGATAAATTTTGTCTGATGTGACCACGCTAATGCAGTTTTGGAGTTCAAACACTTAACTTTTCCCTGTGTATTTGTCAATTAAAGTTAAAGATAAATACGTCATAATTCACATCTAAGTTTCTTCTTTTCAATCATATAAATTTTGTAGCATTAAATATTTTTGGGAAAATAGAAAGTTTACTAAAAAATGTCATGAAGTGTTTTCGCGGGATATTTCTAAAACAAACAAAATTATCAAAGTTTTAGAGCAAAATTTGTGTACTTTGGAATAAATTCATTTTACAAAAATTATACTATGATTTGCAGTAATCTCTTTTCTATGGGGGTGGTAAAGGGGGGTCCCCAACACGAAAGAACGTACTTAAAAATTGCCGAAAACGAAACACAAGTGATAAAAATGGCCAATCACGAAACACGGAAAATTGCTGCTAGTAGTTATTATTATTTATGGTAATTCATGCATCTTATCTAAAGTCTTTTTACCTGAAAGCTCTTAAAATTAATGGAAATCTGTGAAATATTGCTCTGTGATACTTTCCGGTACCGTTACAATTCTAATTGTAACAAGTCGCGATTTTTTTACAGGAAAATGAACACGCACGAAATATAAAATATCCAAAACGAATCACGAGCTAAAAATATGGACAAAAACGAGGCACATGAAATAATGCCAACACGAAAACAGGAGGAATAAAAAGTCAAAACACGAAAACACGAATTTATAAAACGCCAAAACGTTGAACGAAAATAACCCTTCACCACCCTCTTCTATAAAATGATATATTTTGTATTAAAGTCTTCAGAAAAATGTAGATGTAAAGTTTACTAAAATTGTCCTATGTTTCAACAGAGAAATGCTCAAAAATACGACGATGTACAGGTAAATCTTCCGTGACACCGGAATTGTAAGAAATGTAAATGTTTCAAATCGCTGTTATATTAGTCCCAGTACTAGCCCCAGTTACGGAAGAATGGTTCAAGTTGACATGTCCCACATTGACAATATTGGTATGTTAGATGCACCTTGGGATGATCACTGCAATACTTGCTGCGGATACTGTCTGTGACATGTATTTTAAGCATTAGTGCCTTGGTTAGGTAGAATTGTTAATGCCAATGTCTTCTTACTGACATGTCCCACATCAATCATATTGGTATGTATGATGAATATTGGGACGGCAACAACAATGCATGCTTTAAATGCTGACCGACCCACATTTTATGCATGAGCGACTTAGGTAAAATGGTAGTAGTTAATTTCTGCTTACTGACATGTCCCTCATTAATCATACCGGTATGTGTGATGCATTTTGGGATGACAGCTGCAGTGAATGCTTAGGATGTTGTCTGTGACCTACATTTTATGCATGAGCAACTTGGTTAGGTAGAATGGTTAATGTTTATTCCCACATACTGGTATGTCCCACATCAACCATATTGGTATGTATGATGCCTTTTGGAATGAAAACAACAATGCATGCTTCGGGTGCTGACTGTTTCCTATTATTGTACGCATGAGCGACTTGCTTAGGTAGAATGATTAAAGTCAAATCCCACTTACTGACATACATGTACTACATCAACCATATTTGAATGTCTGATGCATTCTGGGATGACAACAATGCATGTTTCATGTGCTGACTGTCACCTATATTTTACGCATGAGCGAACTGGTTAGGTAGAATGGTTAAAGTCAATTCCAGGTTACTGATATATACCACATCGACCTTGTTGGTATGCATGATGCATTTTGGGATGACGACAACAATGCATGCTTCGAATGCTGATTGTGACCTATATTTTAAACATGAGCAACTTGGTTAATGGTTACGTAAAAAGCTTTGAAGTCCATTCCCGCTTACTGGCATGTCCCGCATCAACAACATTGGTATGTATGATGCATTTTGGGATGACAACAACAGTGCATGCTTTTGATGCTTACAGAGACCTTCATGGTATGCATGAGTAATTTTGTATGGTAGAATGGTTAAAGTCCATTCCAACATACTGACACTCCAACATCAGCCACATTGGTATGCATGATGCATTTTGGGACGACAACAATGCACGCTTCGGTACTGTGACCTATATTTTACTCATAAACGACTTAGTATGACTGATGCATTTTGTATGTAGACGTGTCTTGGAAAGTAACGAAGCTCCAGGTAAAAATTAGGTCACTTTGACCTACATTTCATGCATGAGTGACTTAGGTTAAATTTTTGTTAAGAGTCCAGATCTGGGATACTACAACTTGTAGAAGAATAATATTTTGGATGTAGATGCGTTTTGTAAAGTTACGAAGCTCCAGATAAAAATTAGATCACTTTTACCTACATTTCATGCATGAGTGACTTAGGTTAAAGTTTTTGTAAGAGTCCAGATCTGGGATACTACAACTCATAGAGGAATAATATTTTGTATGTAGAGGTGTCTTGTAAAGTTAGGAAGCTTCAGATGAAAATTGAGTCACTCATGCATGAGTGACTTAGGTTAAAGTTTGTGTTACAGCTTGGATTTTAGATACTACAACTCGTAGAAGAATAACATTTTGTATGTAGATGCATCTTGTAAAGTTACAAAGCCCCAAATAAAAAATTGGTCAGTTTGATCTACATTTCGTGCATGAGTGACTTAGGATAAAGTTTGTGTTACAGTCTAGATTTTAGATACTACAACTTGCAGAATATTAATCTTTCATCAGTAGATGCATATGCTTTAGGTATGAGGCTCCTGATTGAAATAAGGTCACTACATTTCTTGCATGACTGGCTCAGATTTAAGTAACAAGCCAGATCTTGAATGGTACAACTTCCTTGAGTGCTTATAATACTAGACAAACGTTCAATAAACGGGCTAGGGGATTAGCTGTCGTTTCCGACTGCCCTTTCTCTTGTTTTGTATAAAGTAGGATTGTCTTTATAGATAGGAACACTTAATATCTCAAAAGCTTTCAAAACGCAATCGAACCAAATGTCAAAAGAACGTATTGTAAAAAGAACAATAAGTACATGTATATCAAAATTATATTTTATATTTTAATTTATATTTATATGTATTTATCCTTTCTCAGTGGTTATGAGAGAATTGACAAATACCACCCAGTGTTTCTTGTAAAACCTTCACCATTTACGAGAAATCCAAGAAGAAAATACAACAATTAAATTAATATTTAACTAGCCTGTGTTACGTTTTGTTGGCATTTTATTTGTGAGGGAGTCATTAAATTGTAATATCACCAATTATATTCATAAATAACGTCTTCAATCAGTCCATAACTACCAATTACCCTGCTCTGTAAATATTATTTTCTAATGGTTCTCCTTTCATCTTAATTAATAAACTGAAATAAACTGTCGATTGTAAATAAGTACAAGCACAGTTAATATTGCCGTTTTTATGTTGTTCCAAATTATTTATTAATTAAATGCTTCATTTTTGCAGTTTCATCGGTATATAAAACTGTTGTTCTAAACATATTTCATTTGAAGCACGTAAGTGTGTGCATATTCATCCCTGTCAACAACAAAAGGGGCGTCCTTTTCTATTGCAACAAAATCGGAATCAGAATATTATTAACCAAATTAGAGCCCCAGGAGGGCATGATATAGCAAACATTTATGATTACTACAGAAAATGGTACAGGCAATAAATAAAAATTAATCATAGTAATAATGAAGTAATAGCAATAAACATACCCAGTGCAATAGTATTTTAGCTTTAATTTTAACTCTTATATGCGTTTTTCTGTACCAAATGTTGTCATGGTGGCATCAGATAGCTGTATTCTGGTTGCAGTAAGTCAGACAATAGCCAACCATTTCTTCATTGTATATTTTACAATCTCATACTTTTTAATCATTTTTTGGACGCACTAATATGAGGGGTAAGCCATTATCGAAACGATTGGCCAGTTTCATCTTCGGAAAATTGGGGCCATTGCGGTTGACAATTTTGCAGTGGTTTTGCGCCTACTTTGGATCTCGGCCCTTTAATTTTGGTAATTTTGTTATTTTCCCATTTGTTGAAAGCAATTTTTATATTACAACCTGTTTACCGACTTAGTTATTTAACATTTAACTATAAAACAAAATTCTTAGGCCTCCATGATTCCGTGTATTGCACTCCGTGAATTTCCTTAGTACTTGACGTGACCTGCTCTTTCAATATTTTGGGTAATTCGTGTGTTCTGGACCGGATCCAGCGAGCATAACCTATTTCGTTTAATTATCCGGTGAACATTATGGTAAAAACATTGCTATTGAACTAGGCTAAAATTCCAACATTATTTGGACATCAACATTTGCATGTCATTGCCTGTATGACTCGAGAGAAAGATAGAGTAGGGAAACGAAATACCAAGATGTGTCATTCGCATTCGGTGCTATACACTAATTGTGACAATACACTCCCTCTGATATCTACTTGATATCACTATTCTTATAAATAAACAACAGAAATTTATCATTCTATTCACAATATTCACTGAATATAATTATTTACACTTTATATACAATCTTCCATCAAAAAGGATTATCTCGGTGATCGCTAACTGATCTTGAATTCACAGATGAAAGATAAATACGGTTAAACAGAATACAGCGCTATCCAGGTTGAGATGTGATGGAGTCTTCCACTTCCTACGAAGGAATTAGTTGTAGTTGTAAATATCCGGAGAAGTGTCTGGACGAGTTTGTCCTTCTTCATCCAAAAACGGATTGAGGTTGGCTATTGAACTTGCTTTGCCAATGGGTATCTTGTGACATACAATCTATTTCTTCTTCATAAGCTTCACGTTATATTGTTGAAATGACAAAGACTTCTGCTTCTTGAAGTAAAGTGTTGTCATGTTCAAGCTTTGAACTCCCGGTCAGACGTAAACGGGACGAATGTATTAGGAATGCAATACCACGTATTATGCCACTCCAGGCTGAGAAGTGCTGGAATCTCTCAGTACCTATGTTAGGATTATCTGGTGTTGCGAGTGTTTTTTGCAACAGAAATCTCTTGAGAAACATGAGGTTGAATCTCACCATCATGTAATGTTTCTAGCTTTTGCAATTCATGTCACCAAGTTTCCCATTCTGAAACAATGTCATCCAGGACTGTTTCGTCCCAATTAACTTTTGTTGAAGTCAGTATTCGTAGAATTAACTTCCGTTGGATAATCACTGGGGCTAAGAATCCAAATGGATCATAAATGCTGTTTATCGTAGATAAAACACTTCGTCTAGTTATAGGCTTCATGTCCAGCGATAGCTGGGGTGGTTTGTTGTTAGCTTCAAGATCCGATTGTTTCAAGTTTGTAGCTAAATCGCTTGTTGGGAATGCACCCATGACTTCAGCACTGTTGGATGCAAATTTGTGTGAACGGAGATTTTCGTACTTCTTCAATGCTGCTTGCATATCTTTGACGACTTTGATGTCCTCTTCTGCTGTTGGGTATGATGTTAATCCATCATCAACATAAAAATCTTTAGTCACAAAATTTGTAACATCTTGGCCGTACTCTGGCTCTGTGGCCTGCACTGTCTTGCGTAGCCCCAACGTTGCCACTGCTGTGGATGGACTGTTGCCGAGGACATGGAATCTCATTCGGTACTCTATCAATCCCTTATCAATATCATTGTCTTTATACCACAGGAATCTGAAATAGTTTCTGTAATCTTCGTGGAACATGTGTTGAACATCAGCAGTAACAGCAACCATCTCTCTCTTGAAACATATCAGGACTCCCAGTGAGCTGTTTGATTGGTCTGGACCAGACATCGAAACACTGTTGAGAGATACTTTGTCGAACTTTGCGGAGGAATCGAACACACCCCTGATCTGCTCAGGCTTCTTGGGATGGTATACTCCAAACAACGGTAAATATCAACACTCTTCTTGTTCTTGCAATGGCGGAACAACTTGTTTAATATCTTTGACATAAATTCTGTAAAATGTTTTTTTGAGAGCGTTCTTCCTCAGAATGTTTTTGAGGAATTCCACTCTTTTAACAGCTTGTTGCCTCTTGTTTGGAAATCGTTGTCTTGGTGTTCGAGATGGCAACGGAGACTGTGAACTTGTAAACTGGTTGTCAATTTGTTTCATGAATATTTTATCTTCATACGACATTCCTGGTTTGTCGTCATCTTTTTTCTTTGCAAAGATATCATATTCTGATATGTCTACTGTTTTGGTTGCAGTATTGAACAAGCGGGATCTTGTTCCCGTTCAAAAATTTTATTTTCACATGGTCTTAGAGTCGTAGGTTGGCTAGATGTTAAGACAAATGTTTCTTCACAATAAGTCTGGAGTCGTATGTTCATAGTCCTGGCAGATTTCGCCGATTACTATCCAGCCCAGTCTTAATATCTGGGCAAATGGTGATCCAGGTGGTCCATATCTTTAATCTATAATCTAAGACATGGTGGACTTCGGGAAGGTCTCTTTCTATGAGCAGCATTATCTTCCTGCTATCTTCAGTTGGCGGTATTCTTCCAGCTATATCTTTCATATGTGGAAATTGTTTGGCAGAATCTGGTCACGGGATTTCGTCTCTGCTGCTTGGAATGTAATCACATTCTACCAAAACTGGCAATTCTAACTCTTCTTGTCCGTGTAATGATTTGACTATAAACCCTTTGGATCTCCTGCCACTGGTGGCAATACGACCTGAACAAGTGGTCAGGGTATAATTTTCTGGTTTGTCTTCAATGATAAAGAATTAAAAAAAAAACTGGTGACACCAGGGACCTGTTACTTTGGTCATCAAGAACTGCATACATTTCAATGGTTTTGTCGGCGTTTTCCCTATGACAGAGATGATCTTTGCACATGATTTGCACGTGTTGTTTTCACAATTCGCTGTAAAAGATGAGTTTACTGTTCTGTCAGTATTATTGGCATCTTTTTCCTCCCCACCATTCTGTTGTTCTGTCTCCCCGCCGTGATGTTGTACGGGGTCAACTGAAGATGAATGCTTAACTATATGTAAGGATATTGGTGTGTTGTTTGCTTCCGCAGTCTCTGCAGGAAATGTTCGCCTTGCAGTCTCTGCTCCTGTGGGTTGTAGAGGCGCAACACATAAAACATAGGTTGTTTTGTTTTAGGATCTCTTTCCGCTCCTCAATTTATTTTGAGTCGAATCCTCTTCATTCGTCTAATAAGTGCCTTGTATTATGTATTACGCACCTGTCTGGTGCTTCATTCTCTCTGCACTTGGGCAGGGTGCCCAAATGTCTTTACTGGGCTTGTTTTGACAACTGTCGACATCAGTCTTGTGAGATGCAGGGTTTTGGACGCGGGCGGTTTCCTTCCGCTATACTTTAGAGTTGTTTGCTGTTCCTGCTCATAACAGAATCTGGGATCGTTTCTGATTATGCTCATTTCCCTAACGAATCTGGAGAATTCGGTGAAAGGCGGGAATGGTACATGAGGCTCTCCTTGTCCATTTTTCTTGCAGTCCATAAGGGAGCTTACTTACAATTGGCCTTATCCCAGATGAAGAATCGAAATATCCAAGAAGTGACTGGAATTAGAATTCTGTTTGATGTGTTCTAGTTCCGACAATCAATCGGACAACTCATACAGACGTGCACTGTCCTTGTTTGTTAGTTTTGGGAAGTTAGCCAGTCTATTCATTAGTGAAACTTCCACCATTTTAGGGGATCCATACCTGGAATCTAAACGACCCCACAGCAATCTGAGAAATTCACTTGGGTTCTCACATGACCTCCTAATATTTTAGACTGTGTTGAAGACTCAACTCTGAGCCATTTTACTGGGAGGTTTAACTGTTGTGAGTCAGACACTTCGGCTTCTCCAATAACTGACTTGAAGCTATTCTTCCACACAAAGTAGGACTCAGCATGGTCGTTGAAATAAGTAAGACAAGATAACAGTATTTCCTTATGGAGGAGGAATCTAGTTATATCTGAAGTCTGGTTTACAGTCCTGTCATCCTTCAGGTTTACTGCATGTGAACAGGGTATTGATGTGTCACGTGATAAGTGCTGACGTGATGTTTCAAATGCTGGTTCATCTCTGTTTAGCTGAAATGTAACAGACTGAGATTAAGCTGGAATAGATGTCACTCACGGTGCTCCATATACTGTTGGAGTTGACGTAACGTCCTGTGGTCTGAAGGACCCATATACTACTGTAGGAGTTGACCTAACTTCTGGTGGTCTGGAGGGCCTATATACTACTGACGGGATATTTTGTACCTCCTCGTTCGTTATATTTAAGGAGTGTTCTTCAACATACTATTGAACCCGTTGAAGCGGGTCTGCTTCATCTACGGGCAACTGACTTCGCTGATCTTCATTTTCAACTCCTGTTTAACTACTATCGTTCTCCAGGAGGGTAGCCTCAGTTTCTGCCATGACAGCTTCTTTTCTTGCCTCTAGCAATGTTTGGTCGGACTTTAACTTGAAAGGGGGGGGCTATGGTTTTTTCTAAAAAAATATTTTGGATCTGATTTTATGTGAAAAAAAATATTTTGGCTGCCAAAATGAAGAAAAAAAATTTTCTGAAGGAGGTTTTCAGCCCCAAAAAATTATGTTAATTTTGGAAAAAAATATTTTGTTGATACACGTGCAAAAAATAAATAATTTGTTTCGCGCGAAGCGCGAAACAATTTTCTGTCTAGAAAAAAAAACCGTAACCCCCCTTCAGGTTAAATGGTCGGTCCCTTATTGAACTAGGCTCAAATTCCAATATTATTTGGACATCAAAATACTGTATGACTCGAGAGACAGACAGAGTAGGGAAACGAAATACCAAGATGTGTCATTCGCATTAGTGCAATACACTAATTGTGACAATACATCATGAGTATTTTTGGATTGTGGCTTTCAATATTATTTGATTATAATGCTAGTGAAGACAGGTCACTCCTTGAAACACGTGTGCGGCATATCAGAATTAAATGTTTATTCTGAAACTTGGGTACTTTTGTATTTTTGTGTTTTTCTTATAAGAATTTCAATGCAGAGGTAAATGACAAAAATTTCGAACTTGTCAAAATGTTTGCGTTTTTAGTGTTGTTATATTGCATGCTTTTTCACACATATCCTGATTATTAAATGTTGAAAGTTGACAGTGGAGTACTTCTAGTGAGCATTGAAGTGATGTCGTGTTTGTTTTCCATTTTAGCAATGAGCAAGTATGCGCTAGTCAATACAGTCAATCCAACACAGATCTCGTGTTGAATACACCAGCTAGTAATTGCTTAAATTATACACACATCGGTAATATAAAAAATGTCCAACTCTCTGTGAAGTAGCTAAATAAGTAATTCAAAGGTTCGACCAAATGCCTATTGCCAGTTAAGTTTATGTTTGTTGACGATCCCGCATCCATGGATCAAAGGATAAAAAAACATGGATGTAGCGTTGCTCATCAATTAGCAATGAATACCGCTCAAACCGGTGCTAGGGGGCCGTCTTGAACTTGCTATGAGGTATGAGTAATGCTCATTGTTGAAGGCCTCATGGTGACTTCAAGATGAAGAACAACAATAAAAGCGTTGTTCCATTGCTGTGTTTTACCATGTATTTGTAGAGATTTTGTCTCATTTGCATTTACTCCATATCCCTTCATTGTTAATACATGTAATTTGTAATAATAACTTTCATGACTTGTTAATCGCAAAGAGAAATATGAAAAAGAAAGGAAAAGGGGTAAATGTCAAGGAGAGAACATCCCATATCCAGGTTAAAACGACCCAAAACAAAGCATCTAGGGGTCACCCTAGATGTTTATATGTTACAAAAGTAAAACATATAATCGCAAACTTTTGAAAAGAGAAGAATTCCCAGGAAATTTCCAGAAATAAACAATGAAAGGATATGGAAAAAATGCACACGAGACAAAATCTCTACAAATAGGGTCTGTAAGTCTCGTCATGTGACTCACGAGAATCAACGATAAACGGGCAATTCAAAAACTCTTCCCGCGAAAACATTACGTCTGAGCATTATGACGTTCTAATTTTTGCTTGAAACGTCATATATCTTTGTTTAAAATGTAACTTCCGGGTACAATTTTGATCCCGGAAGTTCCAAAATTGTACGAGACTTACAGGCCCTATACCTTGAAGAACCAAGTAATGGAACATTGCTCATGTTGTTCTTCTTGAAGTCAATATGATGTCTAAAACAATGTGCTTTGCTCATAACCCATAGTAAGTTCAATACACCCCTAGAACCGTTTTTAGTGGAATTCATTACTAATTCGTGGGACATTCGAGAAAGGAACTCTCGTGTAATTGAAGGCAGAGAGATCGCATCGGATACTAGTAAGAGGGAATCCTGGATTTCTTAACCTATTTAAACAAATATACCATATAAAAAGCAAACTATTTATGAAATTGAAGTGCATTTATAATTTTTCCCATATGACAATTATCTAACTAAATTTTAATTGACGAAAAACAATTAACCCGAAGCGCTACAAATCGATTAAATATAAATCACCATTAGCTCAACAGTGTTCATTAATTAGCTATTCCTTCTCAATGTATTGATATATTGATTTTTTACGTATAAAAATAGAATTGTTTCCGAAGTGACCACGATTCAAAAGTCCCGTATTGCTGAATACTTCCACACCCATGTTTGTTAAGGCCATGGATGCACGATCGTCAACAAACATCAAATTAACTGACAAAGCGCTCTTGCAATCATTGACAAAAGCATTAGTGTACTTAACTAGTGGATAATTACAACATATAGGCAAACACAGGCTGCTCATAAAGTAGAAACTTGGCATTATGAAATAGTGAGATTTCGGCACTGTAAACAGGTGGCCAGAATAATATGATTAAATTACCAAAAAAAAAAAATAATGGAATGTTAAAATTTGAAAGTAAAATAGTTTATTCGCCATGTTCACACAAGCTGATTATAATTAGTTCTCACGGCTCTCCCTTTTTTGTTATGCCGCGTGCGTAACAAAAAGGGGAGGGAGCCGGGAGATCTAATTTTAATTAGATTGCATGTTCACACAAGAAGTTTTCATGAGAACAAATACTGTGAAAGTACTATTGTTCGCGGAGTTCCAATTTTCGTGG
>MJUU01036399.1:12192-34782 GCA_002080025.1 Modiolus philippinarum | reverse complement strand
CGCATATGCAGAAAGTAAATTCACAGTAACTTCGGTATTTTGTTATTTTCCTGTTAAATTTCATTCAATTATGAGCACTTGGGATTTTCCCGCCTTTTTTACCGTTTCCATGGCAACGGTTGCCATTTCGAAGTCTTGGAGTCTAGAACCCAATTGTAAACATGCTAGGCAACCTTCCTGTAAAATTTCAACCAATTCTGAGCACTTTGATTTTCCCGCCTTTTTTACCGTTTCCATAGCAACGGTCGCAATTTTTAAGTCTTTGAGACCGGAATCCAATTCTACACATGTAAGGCAACCTTCCTATAAAATTTCATCCAATTCTGAGCACTTTGATTTTCCCGCCTTTTTTACCGTTTCCATGGCAACGGTCGCCATTTTGGAAATTCCGAAAACTTTAGGATCAACTTTGGGTCCATATCTATGATGCCATGAAGTTTCATGAAGTTTGGGTCTCTAGTCTCTGAGAAATCATGCGGACAATTTGGAGGCGGAAAACGGAAGAAGAAAAATAATAATAAGAATAATAAGAAACGCAGCAAAAACAATAAGTCTCCACAAACTTCGTTTTGGAGACTTAATAATAATAACAAGAAACGGAGCAAAAACAATAAGTCGCCAAACTTCGTTTGGGCGACTTAACAATAAGTCTCCCAAACTTCGTTTGGGAGACTTAATAACAAGATATAACTGTGTTCGCAAGCGAAACACAAAAGTCTCCCAAACGAACTCCAATATCGGATTTCTGGGCATTATTAAACCCCCTTTCAAAAAAAAATTGAGCAGGGGTTCCCCTTATAATTTACTTTAAATATATAGTTGAAATCAAAACATAACACACAGCAGAAAACACGTTTTTCTCAAAATTATAGCTTTTTTGCTTGGTTTCCATGGCAACCAAATGCTCCATTATCCATAACAATGAATTTCATACCTTGTTTCAAAAAAAAATTTGAGCAGGGGTTCCCCTTATAATTTACTATATATGTATAGTTGAAATCAAATCATAACACACAGCAGAAAACACGTTTTTCTCAAAATTATAGCTTTTTGGCTTGGTTTCCATGGCAACCAAATGCTCCATAATCCATAACAATGAATTATATACCTTATTTCAAAAAAAAATTGGACCCTTTCTTACATGACAAACCTCTTTCCTATGAAGTTTCATGGAGTTACAGTAACTAGTTTTCAAGATACAGTGAAAAAATGGTGAAAAAAATTCAAAATTTCATTTTCCCATAGGGTTAACATGGAGGACCCCACCCCTATTTGAGCCCCCTAAATGTACCCTTAATGGACCCCAATCTAAACATTTTTTAGATTATGCACAACTAGATACATGGGGCTAAAATGATACAAAGTTTCAAAGCTCTATGTTAAAAGGTCTCTGAGATCTACTCCGGACAAGTTCATCCGGACGAGAAGAAAGAAAGAAGAATAACAAGTTATAACTATGTTCCAAGCGAAACACAAAAGTCTCCCAAACGAACTCCCATATCGGATTTCTGGGCATAATAAAACCCCTTTTTAAAAAAAATTGAGCAGGGGTTCCTGTTATAATTTACTGCATACATTAGTGGAAATCAAAACATATCACACAGCAGAAAACACGTTTTTCTCAAAATAATAGCTTTTTGGCTCGGTTTCCATGGCAATCAAATGCTCCATTATCCATAACAATGAATTTCATACTTTGTTTCAAAAAAAAAATTTGGGCAGGGGTTCCCCTTATAACCTAAATAATACATATAGCTGTATGAAAATACAATTGTCAATAATAAATGCTTTTTCTCAAAATTTCGATTTTTTGTATGGTTTCCATGGCAACAGCACTAATTTTGAAAATTATGTGGAAATCGAAACATATCACACAGTAGAAAACACGCTTTTCTCAAAATAATAGCTTTTTGGCTCGGTTTCATAGCAACGAAATGCTCCATTATCGATAACAATGAATTTCATACTTTGTTTCAAAAAAAATTTGGGCAGGGTTCCCCTTATAACCTAAATAATACATATTGTAATGAAAATACAATTGTCAATAATAAATGCCTTTTTCTCAAAATTTCAATTTTTTGTATGGTTTCCATGGCAACAGTACTAATTTTGAAAATTTTAGCATTTTGGCTTGGTTTCCATGGTAACCAAATGCTCCGTTATCCATAACAATGAATTTCATACATTGATTCAAAAAAAATTTGGGCAGGGGTTCCCCTTATAACCTAAATAATACATATAGCTGTAATGAAAATACAATTATCAACAATAAGTGCGTTTTCTCAAAATTTCAATTTTTTTTTATTGTTTCCATGGCAGCGGTACTAATTTTGAAACTTCTAATTCTATGGGACCCTTTCTTACATGAAAAACATCTTTCCTATGAAGTTTCATGCAGTTACAGTGACTAGTTTTCATACACAGTAGAAAACACGCTTTTCTCAAAATAATAGCTTTTTGGCTCGGTTTCCATGGCAACCAAATGCTCTATTATCCATAACAATGAATTTCATACTTTGTTTCAAAAAAAAATTTGGGCAGGGGTTCCCCTTATAACCTAAGTAATACATATTGTAATGAAAATACAATTGTCAATAATAAATGCCTTTTTCTCAAAATTTCAATTTTTGTATGGTTTCCATGGCAACAGTACTAATTTTGAAAATTTTAGCATTTTGGCTTGGTTTCACTGGTAACCAAATGCTCCATTATCCATAACAATGAATTTTATACCTTGATTCAAAAAAAAATTTGGGCAGGGGTTCCCCTTATAACCTAAATAATACATATAGCCGTAATGAAAATACAATTATCAACAATAAGTGCGTTTTCTCAAAATTTCGATTTTTTTGTATTGTTTCCATGGCAACGGTACTAATTTTGAAATTTTAATTCTATGGGACCCTTTCTTGCATGATAAACATCTTTCCTATGAAGTTTCATGGAGTTACAGTGACTAGTTTTCAAGATACAGGGAAAAAATGGTGAAAAAAAAATCAAAATTTCATTTTCCCATAGGGTTAACATGGAGGACTCCACCCCTATTTGAGCCCCCCAAAAGTACCCTTAATGAACCCCTATCTGAATTTTTTTTAAATGTTGCACAACTAGATATATGGGGCTAACATCCTATAAAGTTTGAAAGCTTTAGGTCAAATGGTCTCTGAGATCTGTTTCGGACAAGTTCACGCGGACGAGAATAAAGAAAGAAGAATAATAACTAGTGTTAATTTTGTTTGGATGCAAACACAAGAAGTCTCCCAAACGAACTCCTATATCAGAAATCAAAGGCTTTAGATGAGATCCACAGATTTTAAACAACCTTCCTATCATATTTTATTCATTTCTGAGCACTTTGGATTTTCCCACCTTTTATTTTATCTGTTTCCATGGCAACAGTCACTAATTTGAAGTCTTGGAGACAAGAAATCAATTCTACAAACGTTTTGCAACTTTACTGTTAAATTTCATCCAATTCTGAGCACTTTGATTTTCCCGCCTTTTTTACCGTTTCCATAGCACCGGTCGCCCTTTTGAAGTCTTGGAGACCAGAACTCAGTTCTACACATGTTAGGCAACCTTCCTATAAAATTTCATCCAATTCTGAGCACTTTGATTTCCCGCCTTTTTTACCATTTCCATGACACCAGTCGCCATTTTGAAAATTCCAAGACTTGAATGCCTATCTTTTGATGGGGTTCCATCCTCCTATGATGTTTAATGGGGGCCAAAAACAGTGAAAAGCATTCAAAATGTCATTTTTCCCATAGAGTTAATATGGACGACCCCACCCCTTTTTAAGCCCCCAAAAATGTACCCTTAATGCACCCCCTTTGGAAAATGTTTTGTTTCTTGCACAACTAGATATATAAGGCCATCATCATACAAAGTTTGAAAGTAATAGGTGTTATAGTCTCGGAGATCTGGTTCGGACAAAAGTGAGGCGGAACACGGAAGAAAAAGAATAATAAGAAAAATAAGAAACGCAGCAAAAACAATAAGTCTCCACAAACTTCGTTTGGGAGACTTAATAAGAAACGCAACAAATACAATAAGTCTCCCAAACTTCGTTTGGGAGACTTAATAAGAAACGCAACAAAAACAATAAGTCTCCCAACTTCGTTTGGGAGACTTAATAATAATAATAATAAGAAAGGGAGGAATAACAATATGTCGTCCCGATTACGTCTTGGGCGACATAACTAGATTTGCAATTGCATGCAATAGCTGATGTCGCCCCTGACAGCAAATTCGATGCTTCCATCTTGTTCGCAGCGTCAAAATCTACCTAGAAATCAATTTTCTTTGAATTCGGACGAAGTTGAAATTTTTACGTATTTTGGCGGCCATCTTGAAAATGGCAGCCATTTTGAAAATTTTTGTCGGTCCATGCACATCTCCTAATAGTGGTCCAACTTTGTGCCAAGTATGAATGAATTCTGTCCAGGCATCTTTGAGAAAATAGGCGGAGAAAAATCATTGGAAGAAAGAAAGAATAATAATAAAGAAATATAACAAAGAAACAGACAAAGAACAATATGTCGTCCCGACTACGTCTGGGGCGACATAACTAGATTTGCAATTGCAAGCAATAGCTGATGTCGCCCCTGACAGCCAATTCGATGATTTCAGCTTGTTCGCAGCATCAAAATCTACATAGAAATCAAATTTCGTTGCAATCGGACAAAGTTGAAATTTTTACGTATTTTGGCGACCATCTTGGAAAAGGCGGCCATGTTGAAAAAAATTTTCCATGCATACCCTCCTCCAGATAGTGATCCAACTTTGTACCAAATATGAAGAAATCCATTGAAGCATGATTGAGAAAATTTCAATTTTTTTTGAAATTGTACGAATTTAGAATTTTTCGTATTTTGGTAGCCATCTTGAAAATGGCGGCCACTTTGACAAAAAATTTTACTTGCATGCATTCCTCCAGATAGTGTTCCAACTTTGTACCAAGTATGAATTATTTCTGTCTAGGCATCATTGAGATATAAGCCGGACAAAAAGAGGTGGAAGAAAGAAAGAAAGAAAGAAAGAAAGCGTAATAATAATAACAAAGAAACGGACCAAAAACAATATGTCGTCCCGACTACGTCTGGGGCGACATAACTAGATTTGCAATTGCAAGCAATAGCTGATGTCGCCCCTGGCAGAAAATTCGATGCTTCCATCTTGTTCGCAGCGTCAAAATCTACCTAGAAATCAAATTTCGTTGAAATCGGACAAAGTTGAAATTTTGACGTATTTTGGCAGCCATGTTGGAAATGTCGGCCATTTTGAATTTTTTTTGCTGCATGCCCATCTTCTAATAGTGATTCAACTTTTTGCCAAATATGAATGAAATCTGTCAAGGCATGTTTGAGATTTGATGATTTTTATGGAAATTCGTCATATACAAAACACTATCTGGGCAGCCATCTTGAAAATGGCAGCCATTTTGAAAATTTTTTTTGGTGGAGGCACAACTTCATAAGGTGATCCAACTTTGTTCCAAATATGAATGAATTCTGTCCAGGCATCTCTGAGAACGAAGCCGGACAAAAATCGTTGGAAGAAAGAAAGCGGAATAATAATAATAACAAGATGTGATTAGGATCTTGTGGATCATAGAATGGCTCCCAAACCTCCCATGGACCTAGATTTCAAATTTAATAACAATAGGCAACATCCGTGTAAATTTTCATCCAAATCGGACCATTTTTAATTTTCCGACCTTTTTTCCGTTTCCATGGCAACGGGCGCCATTTTGAAGTCTTGGAGACCAGATTTTAATTCTACAAATGATAGACAACCTCTTTTCGTAAAATATTTAATACAGGAGTTTGTCTTTTATTACAGTGTGGAGTTGGTAAAACAATTCCCCGTGGTAGAGATGTATGCTCTTTATTTTTCTTAGATATGGTGTACTTGTACATGAGATAATATCTCATGTGTACACTTTGTTCAATTACTATAATCTAAATTTATGTAAATTCTAAAACCTAAGGATTAACTCCCTCCATCGTAGTTTAGTCCTTAGCTATATTTGATACTACTGATTATTCGGATTTAGTTTGGTTTCATGCATTTTAAACATTTTTTGAAATTATGGATTTCCTTTGATTGGGTTCTAGTGCTGCTAATGAGGAATTAATTTCCGAAATGGCCATACAGCTCATTAAAATTATTGCAGTTGGAATTAACATATGTGTTATGGTCTCATGTTCATTTACTCCATATCCTTTCGTAAAATATTGTAAAATTTAATCCAAATCGAAGCACTTTTTTCGGTTTCCATGGCAACAGTCGCCATTTTTGGAAATTCTGGCACCAGAATTCAATTTCACACATCATAGACAACCTATGTGTCAATTTTCATCCAAATTGGAGTACTTTTAATTTTCCCGCCTTTTTTCAGTTTCCATGGCAACGGTAGCCATTTTGGAGATTCTGACACCAGAATTCAATTCCACACATCATAGGCAACCTCTGTGTCGATTTTCATCCAAATCGGAGCACTTTTAATTTTCCCGCATTTTTTCCGTTTCCATGGCAACCGGTGCCATTTTGAAAATTTCCAGACAATATGCACAACTTCAGATGGTTTTCCAACTTCCTACCAAGTTTCAATACCCTAGCACTTACCATCTCTGAGAAAAACTCCGGACAAATATTTGTTTTTTAAAAGAAAAGAACTATTCAGAACCAATCCAAGCAAAACTTTTTCAATATGCCCGTTGCATGTTCAGATGTCAGAATACTTGATTTTTTTGCATTTTTATTCTGATATATTTTTATTTGGTATGTGTCTGAAATACAGTTGTAATTATAGATAATTGTTAATATTGTTTTAAATATAATATGAATTTTACACGTGGTGTTTCGGATCTCAGTTTAAGTCTCTTGAGACTAATTGCGTTCATCCTCATCAGCTGCTCTGCCCTGATTAAATAATTATGAATTATGTATAATTGTTCTAGTTTATTATAGCACTTTCAGTCATTTGTATCAAACGTAATATTGTTATAGAGCAGAATTACTAAAGAAATGATTCACTGATATAGGAAGGAAAACCTCAGAGAATTACTGGACGAATAAATCGTTTATAACTGAAGGATAAACCTTCGAAAACCAAATGCATTGTAATTATTAAAATTACATGAACTGTATAGAAAACAGTATTAAATAAACAAAAGATTGGTGCAATAAAAACTGGTGTATGGTCCAACATATATTGTGTGTAAAATACAATTATAAATAAACTAATCTGCAAATATAAGCGGAGGCCACTGAAGAGACTCGCCGCTTATTAAAAATAAGAGTTGAAACACCCGTTTACTTGTAATCAGACTATGAGCTGACAATACTCAGCGAATCATAATGTAATGACGACTATGTGGAAGTAAAAAAATTTACGAAAACACTGCATATTTGTGTGTAAACATAAATTACAGAGAAATAGGGTTTGAGGCCCGAATTAATCAGTACAGAGATGGGATTTGGTGCTTTTATTGCAGAAAGCAGGGAAAGCGGAATAATAACTAGAATTGCAATTGCAAGCAATAGCTGATGTCGCCCCTGGCAGCCAATTCGATGATTCCACCTTGTTCGCAGCGTCAAAATCTACCCAGAAATCAATTTTCATTGAATTCCGACTAGGTTGAAATTTCGACGTAATTTGGCGGCCATCTTGAAAACGGCAGCCATTTTGAAATTTTTGGCGGTGCATGCACATCTTCTCATAGTGGTCCAACTTTGTGCCAAGTATCAATGAGTTCTGTTGAAGCATCTCGGAGAAAATCACTGGACAAAAATAGGTGGAAGAAAGAAACAATAATGAATAATAATAATAATAAAGAAACGGGCAAAGAACAATATGTCGTCCCGACTACGTCAGGGGCGACATAATAACAAGTAATAACTGTGTTCGCAAGCGAAACACAAAAGTCTCCCAAACGAACTCCCATATCAGATTCCTGGGCATTATAAAACCCCCTTTCAAAGAAAATTTGAGCAGGGGTTCCCCTTATAATTTACTTTATACATATAGTTGAAATCAAAACATAACACACAGCAGAAACACGTTTTTCTCAAAATTATAGCTTTTTGACTTGGTTTCCATGGCAACCAAATGCTCAATTATCCATAACAATGAATTTTATACCTTCTTTTAGAAAAAATTGGGCAGGGGTTCCCCTTATAACCTTATTAATACATATAGCTGTAATGAAAATACAATTATCAATAATAAACGTGTTTTCTAAAAAAATTCAATTTTTTGTATGGTTTCCATGGCAACAGGACTAGTTTTGAAAATTATTGCTTTTTGGCTTGGTTTCCATGGCAACCAAAGGCTCCATTATCCATAACAATGAATTTCATACCTTGTTTCAAAAACAATTTGGGCAGGGGTTCCCCTTATAACCTAAATAATACATATAGCTGTAATGAAAATACAATTATCAATAATAAATGTGTTTTCTCAAAATTTCACTTTTTTGTATGGTTTCCATGGCAACGGTTCTAAGTTTGAAATTTCGTATCCTATGGGACCCTTTCTTACATGACAAGCATCTTTCCTATGAAGTTTCATGGAGTTACAGTCACTAGTTTTCAAGATACAGTGAAAAGATGCTGAAAAAAATTCAAAATTTCATTTTCCCATAGGGTTAACATGGAGGACCCCACCCCTATTTGAGCCCCCAAATATACCCTTAATGGACCTTAATCTAAATTTTTTTTAAATGATGCACAACTAGATATATGAGGCTTACATGCTACAAAGTTTCAAAGCTCTAGGTTAAAAGGTCTCCGAGATCTACTCTGAACAAGTTCATCCGGACGAGAAGAAAGAAAGAATAATAATAAGAAGAAGAAACGCAACAAAAACAATAAGTCTCCCAACTTCGTTTCGGAGACTTAATAATAAGAAACAGAGCAAAAACAATATGTCTCCACAAACTTCGTTTGGGAGCCATAATAACTAGATTTGCAATTGCAAGCAATAGCTGATGTCGCCCCTGGCAGCCAATTCGATGCCTCCATCTTGTTCGTAGCGTCAAAATCTACCTAGAAATCAATTTTTATTGAAATCGGACAAAGTTGAAATTTTTGCGTATTATGGGTGGCCATCTTGGAAATGGCCGCCATTTTGAAAATTTTTTTCACGTCAATTCCTTCATTTTATCTTATTGGACATTTATACAGAATATAAAGAAATTCTGCAAAGCAGTTCCCGAGATATTGAATTTTCAATTTTCTAACGTAAAATGGCGGCCATCTTAGAAATGGCGGACATTTTGAAATTTTTTTACCGTCATGCACAACTTCACATGGTGGACCAACTTTGTGCCAAGTATCAAGTGATTCTATTTAGCCAATTCTGAGAAAACGCGTGGACAAAATTTCGGGAAGTAAAATAATAAAGAAAGTAAAATAACTAGTGATGGTATGTTTGCATGCAAACACAAGTCACCCAAACCAGATTTCATACTCAATTGCTCTTTGAAAGAATGTTGTGTTGTAAATTTATCACCAATGATTGTAATAATGTTTTCGGAGTTTATTGTTTTTTTATTCCTCATATCAGAATTAGTGTTTAAAATTCATTATGTTTTCGTCTATCAGTGCTAGTACTGCTTTGATTCACAGGTTAAAATATTTTCTTTATTGCGTCAGAAAGGAAGTTGCGTCATAATGTTCTCATTATTGATTCATCACTGAAACCAATATTCCAAGCTTAATATGCGTATTTATTGACATTTTAACATGAAATAAGGTTTTGGGTGAGACTTTGACCTTTGACCTTGACCTCATTTTGAAGGTCCCGTCTTCCTGAACATTTTGTATGTTGAATGTCTTTTTGTATCTTCAACGGTATTTGAGCTATAAGCAAAAAACCTCAAAATCGGACATCAAAATTGTTTTTGGTCCATAGGTCGAAAACGGCTGGTCCAATAATTTTGGACCCAATATAACAAATTTTGATCTTAACAAGACACACATTTTTGCAATTACATGTTTTCAGCTATCTATTACCGTTTAAGAGTTATAACAAAAACAAGGTTTAGGGTCAAAGTTCAAAGTGACCAATGACCTTTGACCTTGGCATTTTTAAATGTAACACATATCCCCTAAGTAGAATGGAAAAAGTTCCAGGTTTCTATCTCTAACCGTTTTCGAGAAAAACATGTTTAAAGATATGACGAAATTTTCAAGGGGCATAACTCATGAAGGATTGACCATAGAGTTTCGGTCCAAATGTAACGAATGTTCGTCATGACCTAACAAACATTTTGTCATTACATTTAATCATCTATCTTTTACGGTTTCAGACTTATTCAAATAAGAATGTTTGAGGTCAAAGTTCAAAGTGACCAATGACCGTGGTCATTTTGGAAATTTTTAGACCTTCCTGCACATCTTGAGGTTTGTATCTACAATGGTTCCAAGTTTCATAAAGTTTGGTCCATCCATCTCTGAAAAATGTTTGGACAATGTTTGAAAAATCATTGAGGAATAATAATAATAATGAGTGATGATATGTTTGCATGCAAACACAAGTCACCCAAACCAGATTCCATACTCAATTGCTCTTTGAAAAAATTCTGTGTTGTATATGTACCACTAATGATTGTAATAAGTTGTTCTGAAATATTTTTTTATTCCTCATGTAAGAATTAGTTTCTTAAACTCATTATGTTTTCGTCTATCAGTGCGATTAGTGCTTTGATTCACTAGTCAAAATTAACCTGGATTGCGTCAGAAAGTTGTGTCATTATGAAGTTTGGACAAAGTTTGTAAAATCCATCGAGGAATAATAATAATAAAAATGTTTTGTTGTAAATTTTCACCAATGATTAATAATGCGTTCTGAAATAATTGTTTTTTTTATTCATCATGTAAGAATTTGTGTCTTCAACTCATTATGTTTTCGTTGAACAGTGCTAGTAGTGCTTTGATTTAAGGTTAAAACTTCATATCCTGTTTCATCATATATAATCATTTCTATTTTAAATATTACATGATGATATATAATCAATTATGATGTGATGTGTTTTTGGTTACATAAAGTTTTATCAGTATCAATTATTTAGCTGTGTGACTACCAGCAATTAAACTGTCAAATCTAAAGCTGATAAATTTTTGCCAGATGCGTCACACTGGTTAATTTAGGTAAAAATGTTTTATAATCTTAACTAGTTAATTAGAACAGATGGTTTATATTTCCCCAATTATTTAAATATATGTATATACCTGTCATCACTTACACCACTAATAAAATTCTAATTGCAGTTGACGTTAAGGACTGCTAAAAAATAACACATATGATACATTTAAATAGCAAGAAATGATCTAATAATTTTGGACCAATGTAACAAATGAAGATCTTAACAAGCCACACATTTTTGCCATTACAGTTAATCAGCTATCTGCTATGGTTTATATGATAGGATCAAAGTTCAAAGTGACCAATGACCTTTGACCTTGGCACTTTTAAATGTAACACATATCGCCTAAGTTGAATGGAAAAGGTTCCAGGTTCCTATCTCTTACTGTTTTCGAGAAAACGATACTTAAAGATACGACAAAATTTTCAAGGGGCATAACTCATGAGCGGTTGGCCATAGAGGTTCGGTCCAAATGTAACAAATGTCCGCCATGACCTAACAAACATTTTTGTCACTATCCTTTACGGTTTTCGAGTTAATCAAATGAAAAGATTTGAGGTCAATGTTCAAAGTGACCAATGACGGTGGTCACTTTGGAAATTCTTAGACCTTTTTGCACATCTTGGGGATGGTATCTACTAGGGTGCCTGGTTTCATTAAGTTTTGACCATCCATCTCTGAGAAAACGTGCGGACAAAGGTCGTGAAATTGAGGAATAATAATAGAGAAAAATAATAAGAAACAGAGTAAAAACAATAAGTCACCAAACTTCGTTTGGGTGACTTAATAAGAAGAAACAGAGTAAACACAATAAGTCACAAAACTTCGTTTGGGTGACTTAATAACAAAGAAACGAAACAATAACAATATGTCTCCCCGACTTCGTCTGGGGCGACATAATAATAATAGAGAAACGGACAAAAAACAATATGTCGTCCCGACTACGTCTGGGGCGACATAGTAATAATAAAGAAACAGGCAAAGAACAATATGTCGTCCTGACTACGTCTGGGGCGACATAAAATTACAAAGAAACAGACAAAGTACAATATGTCGTCCCGACTACGTCTGGGGCGACATAAAAATAATAATACCAAAGAAACGGACCAAATACAATATGTCGTCCCGACTACGTCTGGGGCGACATAACCAGATTTACAATTGCAAGCAATAGCTGTTGTCGACCCTGATTCAATCATGTTCGCAGTTTCAAAATCTACATAGAAATCAATTTTCGTTGAGATCCGACAAAATTGAAATTTTGCCGTATTTCGGCGGCCATCTTGGAAATGGGGGCCATTTTGATCTAAAAAATATTAAGACGCACACCTTCAAATGGTGATCCAACTTTGTGTCGAGTTTCATGAATTTCTAATCATGCATCACGGAGTAATTGACCGGACAAACTTTGGCTGGATAAATAAAAAAGAAAGAAAGAAAGTCTTAGAATAATAATACGAAACGGAGAAAAAAAAACAATATGCCGTCCCGACTTCGTTTGGAGCGACATCATAAGAAACGGCACAAACAAAATAAGTTGCAAAATTTTGATTGGTGACCTAACAATTAGAAACGGAGTAAAAACAATAAGTCTACACAGACTTCGTTTGGGAGGCTTCATAAAGAACAAACAAAACACGGGTTGTACAAATTCATAGTTCACTGTCTAAACAACGACCAGAGTAGCAATGATGATGCTGAAGGTTTTGTAGGTTCCAGTTATTGTACTACATCATGCAAAGTCTCATCTGCACTGCAGAGACATACGTTGTCGAAACGGCTATACACAGAAACCAAATTTACACTTTGTTCGGTATTTAATCATTTGTTACTACTTCCTGGACGATTCCGCTGCTGGTGGACTGTTAGCCCTCGAGGGTAATAACCAGCCCAGATGTCAGTACTTCGGTGCTTTTCCGAAAACTGATTTTTGTTGGAAATTTGCAATGACTAAATGTTTGTAAATTTGTATTGAATCTAAGCTGTCCTTGCCTATTTTTGACTTTCCGTTTGGATCATATTGGTTATTTTTCCACTATTATTTTTGACATCATTGAGTTCAGTGTTTTCCAAATGTTTAGAAACTCCAAAAGTTGTCGAAATGGCCAAATGTAGAAACCAAATTTACAGTAAGTTCGGTATTTAGTTATTTGTTGGAAAAAAAAAGAAAAGAAAAAAAAACAAGTTAGACCGATCCTATAATTCATTCATATTAAGTTACACGTTCTTTGTGGCATTTCATATTGACAATCTATGAAGAGATACTATGGGGTCTGTAATAAAAAATGAAACGATATGGAGTAAATATACATGAGACAAAAGTTCCTACAAAAAGTATAAAGATTAGAATTTAGTAACAACTGCTATACTGCTTGACTTGTTAACAAATGCGATCCATTTTGCTAGTGCCGGTAAAAGTCCGGCTATTCCGAGTTCATATATCGTTAATTATGTTTATCTCTTGTCTCCATTGTTGTTTTTCTGGTTGGGTTCGCTTGTGAATTGTGGCATGTGATTGTAGTTTTCGTCTATTGTATGTGTTTATTGTTTTCCTGTTTTTGTAACAACATTCCAATGACTAGAGTTGCATACATAGCAAAGGGGACACTTAACCTGTCGACAAATCCTGTCTTTTTCCCTTACGTGACGATGTCGGAATTTTCTAAGCTGAAAAGAACCTGATATAACAAGTGCACTTGGCATCATTTGATAAAAATTCTTTAAAAGTTTCATAAAAATCCATTCATTGATGTAAGAGTTGTGGATGGCATATCGGTACCCCAAAGAAACTGGATAAATAAGTTCATGTTAGGTATCGAAAACTGCATAAAAATCTAAAAAGGGTGCTGTATCATGCGATAACAATTTGCTAAAATTAACATCATTTGTTTTTCGTTAGTCAAAGTATGAAAAAGGAATTGCAGATACAAAGGTCGAACGAAAGGACAGACAGACAAACGGACCGATGGACACAGGGAACACTGTATACCTCGGTTTTTCACCAAAAGGTGTGATATTATAATAAAAACAAGACATGTCTTACCTGTTTTCCTTGATCGTCAATTCCATCATATGTGCACACTCTTAATACTCCAAACAATCTACTGTTAACATCTTTAACATAATTAGCATTTGATATGTAGTATCCTGTGAAGCAAGTTTCGTTCCTCTTAGGATCAGGTTCGTATGCTGTAGGGACTGTGAACTGATATGTGATAGTTTCACCAGGTCTTGCAATTTTTCCTGTTACCTTTTTACCTGCAATCGAAATGAAACGATATTTTATATAATAATGTTGTGTTTTACATTGACTATGCGATAACATTAGCCAGGGTGATGGGCAATAGTCCATGACCCGAAGGGGTGTGCACTATTGTCCATCACCCTGGCTACTATTTTCCATAGTCAATGTAAAACACAACATTAATATTATTATTATACTGACTGTTGACTATTTTTTTTTTAATCATATTGAGAAATAGTTCTTTTCTGTTTATGATGTTTCATAATTTGAAAATTCAACAAAGTGCTGTCAAAATAATTTTTTAAAATCTTAACGCTGTGGCAGACGACACTTTTTTCTTTACGTGACTTCAAATGATGATTAAAAACTTGATTACATCAATTGCACAGGTTATCAAGCTGATAAGTACCACCCACTTGTCGGTTAGACCAAAACTCCGCCTCCCGCACATGATTATTGATGATGATTGACGTAGAAATCAATAGTCTTTACAACAGCAGTGCTTACTATTGCAATAGTGCAGGCAACGGTATTTCTTTTAAAAACTATGCGTAAATAAATAGCCAGAGACATAGACCGGATTTGCCTCGTGAAGTGACTTCTACTGGTATGTGTGATGTGGGACATGCGTACAGAAGATCATGCTTAATCCACCGAAAAATGCAATGTACACAATTTATCCGTTTTTTTAGCTCGCCTGGCTATGCCAAGGTGAGCTTTTGTCATCACTTGAAGTAAGTAAGAAGTTTTTATTTTGTAATCAAGGGCCCATATAGAGCATATAATTAAACAATGATTTGGTGTCTGTCGTCCGTCCATCGTAAACTTTTCATTCAAAGATCTTCTCCTCTGAAACCACTGTGCAAATTGGAACCGAATTTGGTCAAAATAGTCGTTAGGAGGCCCCCTTTAAATATTGTATCCGGCAAGTCTTTACCTCATCCAAGACGGCCGTCAGCGGGGAACATAGTTCCAACATTGGACCCTATGGAAAAATGCATTCAAAGATCTTCTCAGAAACTACAAGTCAAGTTAGAACGTGGGCACAATAAACCACCTGTTTATTGTGCCCATGTCTCATGATTTTGATTATGCCAAGTTTTCTTACAATTGGCTCGATGAGTGCCCTGTGGCTGTTTAAATGCTGTGTCCTCTACTAGTCTTTTTGTCGGGAAATTGATGACAACTTTTTGTAAGATTGTAAGAACACTTTGCCAGTTAAGTTTATGTTTGTTGACGATCCCACATCCATGGATCAAAGGAGAAAAAGACATGGATGTAGCGTTGCTCAGCAATTAGCAATGAATACCGCTCAAACCGGTGCTAGGGGCCGTCTTGAACTTGCTATGAGGTATGAGTAATGCTCATTGTTGAAGGCCTCATGGTGACTTCAAGATGAAGAACAAAAATTAAAAGCGTTGTTCCATTGCTGTGTTTTACCATGTATTTGTAGAGATTTTGTCTCATTTGCATTTACTCCATATCCCTTCATTGTTAATTTAACTAAGTCATAATGGTTCTTAGATGGTCTCTTCCAAACAAGGTATCCGACAGGTCCGTACCTCATCCAAGATGCCCGCAGCGTGGAACATGGTTTTAACATTGGACCTTATGGGAAACACATTCAAATATTTTCTTCTCAGGAACTACTAGTCCAATTAGAACCAAATTTAGTTACAATGGTCCTTACTTGATCCCTTCCAAAAAGGTATACGACAGGTCCGTACCTCATCCAAGATGGCCGCCATCGAGGAACATAGTTTTAATATTGGACCCTATTGGAGAACACATTCAAATATCTTCTCGGAAACTACTGGTCAAATTTGAACCTAACTTTGTCACAATTATCCTTAGAATGTCTCTTCCAAAAAAGATATCCAGCAGGTCCGTACCTTATCCAACATAGCTGCCAGCGGGGAACATAAATGGACCCTATGGGAAAACACATTCAAATATCTTCTCAGAAACTACAAGTCCAAATAGCTTAGGTAGTCCCTTCCAAACAAGGTATCCGACAGGTCCAGCCGCCAGCGGGGAACATACTTTTAACATTGGACCCTTTGGAAAAACACATTCAAAGATCTTCTTCTCAGAAACTTCTAGTCCAATTAGAACCACGTTTAGTCAAAATGGTCCTTAAATGGTCCCTTCCAAACAAAAGGCTCTAAAGAGCATGTATCGCTCACCTGACACTTGATTAACAGACATTTCATGTCAAGTACTTAAAGTATAGTTCCAATATGCTCAAGTAGTTTAAGGTGAGAAGACCTCTGTTAGTGTTTCCAAAGAGGTCCAATGTTAAACTATATTTCCTGCTGGCAGCCATCTTGGATATAGTGAAGAGCTGAAAAACATCCTTTTTGCAGGGACCACCAGAGGACTATTTTGGCTAAGTTTGGTTCCAATTGGCCAAGTACAAAATGAGGTAGTTTCAGAGAAGAAAATCCTTGAACCTGTTTTCCCATAAGGTCCAATATTAAAACAATGTTTCCCGCTGGCAGTCATCTTGGATATAGCGCAGACCTGAAAAACACCTTTTGAGCAAGGGACCACCAAAGGACTATTTTGGCAAGGTTTCGTTCTTATTTGACCAGTAGTTTCAGAGGAGATCTTTGAATGTATTTTCCCATAGGGTCCAATGTTAAAACTGTGTTCCCCTGCTGGCGACTACCTTGGATATAGCTGGATCCTGAAAAACACCATGTTTGCATTGGTCCTCCCAAGGCCTATTATTGCCAAGTTTAGTTCAATTTGCCCAGTAGTTTCAGAGGAGAAGATCTATGTATGTGATTTCCATTAGGGTGCAATGTTAAAACTATGTCATCTCTGGCGGCGATGTTTGATATAGCGCTGACCGGAAAAACACATGTTTTTGCAAGGGACCACCTAAAGTCTTTTGTGGCCAAGTTTGGTTCATATTTGGCCAGTAGTTTCAGAGGAGAAGATCTTTGAATGAAAAATTTACGACACACGGACGACGGATTGACGACGGATTACGGACGATAAATCATGGTATAAGCTCACCCTGACTTAAGCCAGGTGAGCTAACAAGGTATCCGACAGGTCCGTACCTCATCCAAGATGGCCGCCAGCGGGGACATTATTTCTATATTTAACCCTATGGGAAAACACACTCAAAGATCTTCTTCTAAGAAACTACTAGTCAAATTAGAACCAAACTTAGTCACAATGGTCTTTAGATGGTCCCTTCCAAATTGTTATCTGGCAGGTCCACACCTCATCTTAGATGGCCGCCAGCAGGGACCGAAGTTAAACATTGAACCCTATGAGAAAATATTCAAAACTGTTTTCCTCTGAAACCCCTTGGCCAAATCAACCAAACTTGGCCCCTTTCGAAATTGTGTTGCTCAAGTCCGTACCTCATCCAAGATGGCCGCCAGCTTGGACCATAGTTTTACATCGCACCCTGTGGGGAATAATGTTTAAAATTATTTTCTCTTAAACCACTTGGCCAATTGAAATCAAACTTTGCTACAATAGTCCTTCGATGGCAAACATCTACATACATATTGTCTGTTTTGTTTTATTTGCTATTTTTTTTCTTATTAGTTTATTGACATATTTTTTTCTGTAATTTCGATGCTTATGCTGCGTAAGCATTTGTGAAGCACCCATGAATAAAAAAATCATTCCTTTTTGCACATTTTATCAATATTTATTCTGTATAAAATCTGGTAATTTTTGTACCTTTTCACAAAATATGGTAACCAAATGATCACGAAGGGAGATAACAATCGAATAATAATTGAAAAATACACCTGGTTATAAAAAACTAACCATCAATTCAAGCCCCCCCCACCCCCATATTAAGGTAATAAAGTTATCCATGTAAAAGCTCTTTTTTATTGATGTTTTTAATTGAGAGTTGAAATGAGTTGAAAAAAATATAAAATTTAAGTCCATGCACAATAACTTACTTGTTGAACAGTTTCTATATAAAGCACCTTCATTTTCCTTAGATATAGCTTCACCAGTGGGGAAAAAGGAGACAGAGAAATGAACCCTGTTTTTCAAAGTTATTTCTAAAATGTCTCCTCTTTGAAGAGTGATAACTGGTCCAGCATCTCCTAAGTGAGTTTCATCCCGAGTTCTTGTTTTTCTCGTCTGGAAGCTTGCATCTGTGTATTCTATAAATGATGCGTGTTTCACTGGTCTTGCCATGTAGCATTTTTCCGTCTCCCTTATAATGTAAAATAAAATATAAAATTCATTGTAAAAATAAGTTGTACAAACGGTAAATAAAGATTGGAAGTCGGGACAGCCAGAATGGATACCGGCACTAGCAAAAGCCAGCCCAGCGGTAGGGCTTAGCAGGGTCTTGTGGACCCAATTCTCCCTTTTTTCCCTGTCTCGTTTAATTATTTTTCGATTTGATCAATTTAATCAAACTAAGGTATGGAAACATTTTAAATACTATATTAATGTTCCTTTAGTTGTTACATTTAATGAGTATCAAATCATTTTGGTTCTAAAAAGAATTAATGGAATAACCAGGGAATTAGCAAAGTACCTATCACGCTGAATTCTAACATTTCGAATTCATGTTTAAAGTATTATTTGGTATTTTGAATAACAAAAGGTAGATACACCGAAAGGAAAGTAATTGGTGCAATACACTGACGTAAGTAAGTGTTTTGGGTGTTGAAGACAGAATTTTATAAGTACTGTAAATAACTTCGTAAAAAAATATTTAAAAAAGGGAGACAACCTAATAAAATATTTTACAACGACATCATTTTGAGAATTTTTATTTTGTTGAATAATATGAAAAGGTAATCAGTATATCTAAACTTCATTTCTTACCAGAAAGATCAATGCCATGGCAAGCAACAGACAAATTTAATCCAAAAACTCTCAGGCATATGTTTAAGTAATTGAAAACAAATCCTGAATAATAGGTGTATTTGATAAAAAAAACTTCCCTGCTTTTAACGCCGAAGATCCCATTAAATTATCTTTTTTTCGGATTCATAAGGATTTATCAAAATCGATATCTTAAAACTCTATTTGACACTTAAAACTCACTTGTTTACTACCTTTAGAAGCGCAAAGGTGTAAGACAAATTATCTACAATAAAATGAAAGGATTGGGAGTAAATACACATGAGACAAATTATCTACAAATATATAGTAAAACTAAGCAATGGAACAACTCTTTTATTGTTGTTCTTTATCTAACCTTATCTTCATTTCTGTATGACGACCCACTGTTGCAAGGATGCCGTGTGGCGTATAGGAGGATACCACTTCCTCTGCAGATATATAATACTTTATTATCCTCCCAGAATTTGGTGTTTCGGTCTTGCGGAAACCCGGGCATGGTAACACATCGAGGAAAGCAGTCATTCCGTCTAAAAAATAAACATATTCTTGCCTATTGTGTAGTATTTTAGGTAAATAGATTCATACAAGATTATAAATGAAACTCAGCCAATCAAAGATTGCGACCCCCCCCCGCTCCCCATTTTTGGACCCCCTCCCCTTGTAAAAAAAGCCAAGTGTTTTTGAAACTAGATTCATCATTGTAACTGTAAAACACCAAAAAGATATGGTTGCTAGGTAGACTTTCAAAAAGTATAGGTTTCTGAGAATTTCAGGAAATTATCAAAAGAAGAATCAAAGATTTTTGCAACCTGACTGTTGAAAATAATCATTTTTACTGTAAGGAATTGAAAAAGATATGGTTGCTAGGTGCAACTCAAAAAACAATGGGTCTTTGAGAGTTTCGAAAATTTACCAAACTTAGAATCAAAAGATTTTGCAATCTGACTATGGAAAGTGATCACTGATATTATAAGGCATAAAAAAAGATATGGTTGTTAGGTAAAATTCCAAAAAGAAAATGGTCTTTGAGAGTCTCAGAAAATTTACGAAAATTAAAATCCGTTTTTTGCACTCTGATTATTGAAAATGATCTTCACTGCTGTAAGGAATTGAAAAAGATATGGTTGCTAGGTAGAATTCCAAAAAATAGTAGGTCTTTTAGAGTTTCAGGAAATTTACCAAAATTAGAATAAAAGATTTTTGCGATCTGACTATTGAAAATCATCATTGAAACTATAAGGCATAAAAAAAGATATGGATGGTAGGTAAAATTCCAAAAAGTAATTGGTCTTTGAGAGTTACAGGAAATTTACAAAAATTAGAATCAAAGATTCTTGCAACCTGACAGTTGAAATTCATCATTTTAACTCTAAATAATTGAAAAAAGTATGGTTGCTAGGTAGAATTTTAAAAATAATGGGTCTTTGAGAGTTTCAGGAACTTTACCAAAATTAGAATCAAAGTTTTTTGCTATCTGACCATTGAAAATGATCATTACATCTAAAAGGCATTAAAAAACATATGGTTGCTAGGTAAAATCCCCAAAAATAATGGGTCTTTGAGAGTTTCAGGAAATTTACAAAAATTAGAATCAAAGATTCTTGCAACCTGAGAGTTGAAATTCATGATTGTAACTCTAAATAATAGAAAAAGATATGATTGCTACGTAGAATTCCAAAACATAATGGGTCTTTGAGAGTTTCAGGAAATTTACCAAAATTAGAATAATATTTTTCAAATCCTAGCGTTCATACTAGCTGATGACATTCAAAAGTTGCTTAATTATAAAACTTCATGTTAAAATTTCAAAAATTATCAGTCTTTGACATTTTCAGGAAATTTACCAAATTTAGCACCGGGGTCTAAATTCTAAAAGCTTAGAACGGATTCAAAGAGCAATTCCAAAAATTCCTCATGAAAATATAAACCACAAAATCAAAATTATACATAGAGTTCTAGTCGTTCCGATGAGAACTGATTGTTAAACATTGTTTGGTCCCGTAAGGGCATGCCCCAAGGGGTCTTACCAAAAGTCCGCTATCATCAGTAAATGAGATGCATATAATCGAACTTGCATACAAAGTTTCAGCTTCCAAACATAAATCCTTCAGAAGATTTCACTTATTACTGGATATCTCGAAATACATTTTCGCTCATTTATCCGCCCTGAGGGCAAATTTCGAAATTCCGAAACCTTCGGCACAGACAACTTTTATAGTGTTACTTATACGCTTATTACAAGGTTTCTGCGATTTAAGTTGTAAGAGGAGTCCCAGCGGAATCGATTTTTATGTTTTGTTTTTGGACCCCCTAGAGGCCATGCACTGAGGGTCATACCAAAGTTCCGACACCCTCTGTGAAGTTGCTACATAATATGTGAGTCGATTCCTGAGTTTCAACTTTCTAGCCCAAATGGCCTTAGAAATTTCTTCAATTATTGGATATCACGAAAATTCGTTTTCGCCCATAATTTGCCCCTAGGGCGTTTGACCTAAATTCCGAATCCACAGTGCACTACTTCTGATCATACTCTAGTATGGTGCCAAGTTTCAAATTTTTATCTCTTATAGTTCCAGAGCTATCGGGGAGCATTACAAACGCACGTACGTACGTACATACGGACGGACTGCATTACATAATCCCCCGCTTTCCCTACGCGGGGGGATAAAAATCAGTTGTTCTTTACATTCATCGATCTGTCCTTGCAACCGAATAGACATTACGATGGTTTAATGATTGGCAACATAAACACTGGTGAGTCACCAGTAAATATGTAATAGTTATACCATGAGGTAAAGGCGTTTCTGGAAAAGAAACCCCGACGGCCGGAGGCCGGAGGGGTTTCTTTTTCCAGAAACGCCGTATACCGAGGGGTATAACTAACTTACACCCAAGGTAAAGGGAAAAACATTTTTCTTATCATAATACAACACTCAAGAAATATAAAAACCCCAAAACATATATAATCTTTATCAAATGTACCTTTTGCTATAAAACCCCGTTGGATACCTTTCATGACTGAGTTCTTCTCAAGCAAACAATGGACACACTGATCTAAGCTATTTTTAATGTCAATCATCGAGTTCATTGATGTATAAAACTACACAAACAAGTCGAGTTAGCCGTGTGAAAAGACCAGCGAGTTCAAAGGACAAATCAGTAATGAGTGTGACAAATATAAAAAGGTTAACAAAATGGATTTGTTTGTCATTTATTGAAAGATTTCAATGTGTGGATATGCAGTGAATAAAAAGATAAAATATAGATTGTGGTTTATACATCAGTATAGCTCAATTCCGAAATTATATGGCAGAAATTAAGCTTACCAAATTGGTCGTCTTTTTT
>MJUU01036399.1:0-11638 GCA_002080025.1 Modiolus philippinarum | reverse complement strand
GACAAAATATTGACTAAAATGTATGGCTCCATTCAAATACATTTGCACCGTGAAAAGATGACATATGTAGCGGAATATCTGTTATGAATAGTACTTTAAGGTATTGGCCATTTTCCACGATATGATTTTTTTTTTTCTCTTACTTATACATTGCCTGGAATTTTTTTTTTAAATATTAAATATGGCGGCAAAATTTTTGAAGTATGGCACAATCGTCAATAGAAAATTAATGTATAAGATTTTGAAAGGATTTCACATGATTAATATCACATTTCTTAAGATGGGTCGAATTTTAAAAATTCACTGTTTTATTAATAGTCTGATTGCAATTCATTTTTTTTGGTCCCGTGACTGCGATTAAAAATATTAATAAATGTGATTCTCAGTAATTTAATTTTTAATGATACTATTACATAGTCATAAGGTGAAAATATTGTTAAGATATCAATTCTAAATTTTTTAATGGGGTTTCTTGTGTTTTCATGGATATCTCCCCATTTTCAGGCTATAACGGACCAAAGGGGTGCATTATTTAATTTTAAAATGGTGTTAGCTTCCAAGAAAGATTTTAGCATAGCCCGTAGCATTTCACATCCAATAAGGTTGGAGTGGGGCGGGAGATGTTGGCAATATGATGAACAAATTTTTTGGTATCTGTCCGCGTGTAAAAGTACCCTTGTTCAAAGTGCCATGTGCTTCGCGTTTCCTTTATAATGATATAAATGCAATGCCCTATGTGTCAACTTGTTAGCTATAAAACCAGGCGCGGATCCAGGGAATTTGAAAAAGGGGGGGTTCCAACTGAGAAGTGAAAAAAATACTGCGAAAATTTTTGGGGTATTTCTTAGTAAAATACTAGGATTTTTATTAAAAAATACATGATTGTCGAAAAAAGGGGGGTTCCAACCTCCGGAACCCCCCCTTTGGATCCGCCAATGAAAACGATTCATTACTTATTATATGTAGCATCTCGTAAATGGAGTAATATTCGACACAATTTCCTAGCGAATCATACCGGTAAATGGAAACAATCACATTTTAAGCTTGGAACTGTACAGAATAGCATTGATGCCACATAAAGAAAAAAATCTCGTAATTATGAGATACAATATATGCAAATAAGACGTAAAACATCAATCAATTAATCAATCTATCTATGAGATACTATTTCATAATTGTGAGATATTATCTCATGATTATATATCTAATGAGATAATTATCTCATAAATATGACTTATTAATTCATAATTATGAGATACTATCTCGTAATTATGAAATAATGTCTCAAAGTTATAAGATAAGATCTCATTTTTATTATGATTCAGTATCTCATAATTTTGAGATAATTATCTCGTATTTATGAGACAATATCTCGAAATTATGAGATAATTATCTCATAATAATGTGATAATATCTCATAATTATGAAATAATATCTCATGATTATGAAGGATTATCAGATAATTAGGATGATTACGCGATAGTTTGTCTTCATGTGGTATCAAAACGCTCCCGTAGAATTGACCGTTTTTTCACATTCAATATTTAATATTATGATTTATATTTCGAAAAAAAGGTCAATTTGATTTTCTTACCTTAAAATGAGGGGGCGGACAGGGTAAAGGGAGACTGGAGAAAGATGGTATGAGAGAAGCTGCAAGGGCGGGAGAAAGAGAGGGGCAGGAAAAGGGAGAATGGCACCCCTGTCCGCCCTCTAAAATGTTGAATTAATTCTTATTAAGAATACACACAATCAATAGTTATGGAAAACATGAGTGATTGTGTGGTTTACATGATAAGTTGTCAGTAAAAATCGTAATCTTTGATGCTGTTGGCAATACGCCGAACTTCACGCGAAACGTTCTGTCAAACAATTATCTGTGATCACAGGGTGTGACGGGGTATCTGACCGTCCCTGTCAAGCCCTAACGATCATAGTCCATTGTTTGACATGAAGTTTCCAAATAATATACACCTGAGTGAAACAAAGGACCCGGGGTGTAATTTATCTTTCGTTTAACAAAAAAGAACTTCATATTGGATTCCAATGCATCTTAGTTTAATTATCATTGTCCTTATGCAAATTTTTTCGCTATATGTAGTAGTGGTATTAAGTTTATTGTCTGTGTGAAATTGATAATTTAATGGTAATGATTCCACCATGGTTGGTGTAAACGTCACCTTTTATTATGATTGATCAATATTTGTATCAATTACTGTATGGAGAAAGAGCAACACACGGGTTAAATCTGTATGTTGTTTGATTTTGATCGTGTTATATCTCCTTATACGTATTTACTGAAAATATAATTTGTGCTTCATTTAAATGATAAAACCTACATGCACATTCGGTATACAAATGCCAATGTAAAAATGTACGATACGTACTCTCAAACTTATAAAACTGTCTGTTAGACAAAAGCCAGCGGCCAACAATATGATTTCGCATATAAATTTCCCTGGCTTGACCAGCATGGAACCAGCCTTCCTCTGTACTTCTAAAGTATAAAAAAAAACAGAATAAATTAAAAAGACAATTGTTCAGAGAACAATTGCAAGGTCTTTCACCAGTTTTCACCATGATTACATGTTAAGAGTTTGTTTTTGTTTTCTATTTTGGTAAAAAAAGTTCCGTAAACAACAGTTTTTTGCCCAACCATAGATATAGACCATAATCAGAAGAGTATTTTTGCAACATAATCTTTTCATAAATCTTTAATGGTTTCCGAGATATCGCAATAACAAAATTAAAATGGCAGCCATTTTCAAAATCGCGGACGAAAATTTTTTTTTTTGACCATCAATAAATGTAGATTTTAATGAGAGAAGTATTTTTGCAACACAATTTTTTCATCAATTTATTATCGTTTCCGAGATATCGTGATAACAAAATTTCGATTGGCGGCCATTTTCAAAATGGCGGAAGAAATTTTTTTTTGACCAACAAGAAATGTAGATCTTTACGAGAGGAGTATTTTTTTATAAATTTTTTATCGTTTCCGTGATATCGCGATAACAAAATTTCGAATGGCGGCCATTTTCAAAATGGCGGACGAAAATTTTTTTTTCACCAACCAAAAATGTAGATCTTTATGAGATGAGTATTTTTGCAACACAATGTTTTCATAAATTTTTTATCGTTTCCGAGATATCCCGATGACAAAATTTCGAATGGCAGCCATTTTGAAAATGGCGGACGAAAATTTTTTTTTTGACCAACCAGAAATGTAGACCTTCATGAGAGGAGTATTTTTGCAACACAATGTTTTCATAAATTTTTTATCGTTTCCAAGAAATCGCGATAACAAAATTTCGAATGGCAGCCATTTTGAAAATGGCGGACGAAAATTTTTTTTTGACCAATCAAAAATGTAGATCTTTATGAAAGGAGTATTTTTGCAACACAATGTTTTCATAAATTTTTTATCGTTTCCGAGATATCGCGATAACAAAATTTCGAATGGCGGCCATTTTGAAAATGGCGGACGAAATTTTTTTTTTACCAATCAGAAATGTAGATCTTCATGAGAGGTGTATTTTTGCAACACAATGTTTTCATAAATTTTTTATCGTTTCCGATATATCGCGATAACAAAATTTCGAATGGCAGCCATTTTGAAAATGGCGGAAAAAATTTTTTGATCCCATATTTGTAATCAGGACCATGTAAGCTACCTGGAAACCAAATTTCATTGAAATCTGACAACTTTGAGAAATTGACATTTATCGGGGTCAAAAACGCGTAACCGGGGTCGCGACCCCAAAAAATTTTTTCTCATGACAAATCATCCTTAGCATAAATGCAACATTTTCCCCACCTCAGAATATTGATCTCGGTTACGGTTTCTTCGCAAACACGATAACAAGGTTTTCGGGCAGATAACTCCGTTGCTAAAAATAGTTCGGCTTAGCAGGGTGACCATAGTCGATGCCGGCCAAAGTTGACTGACCATACCAAGTTTCGAAATGATATGTCGCGACACAACTTCAACAAGCTCCGCGGAAGAAAAAGAATAATAATCAGAAGAAATACAATAAGGTCTTTGTGATGAAAGACCGAATAAACATTTTCATCGGAAAAGAGTAGAGAAAAAGAGTAGATATAACTTTGAAGGAGAAATAACACAAAAGTTTGTTTATATCAAGGGTATTATTACCAAATTTGGCATTCATACCGCTTTGTAACACTACCAGTTTTGCGGAGTGGTACCCTCGTATTTCATCAAACTACAACCAATCAACAACATATCAGAAATGAAGAGCCTGCATTATTTATTTACAAATGTATTTTGATATTCTCGAAAATGATAATGGACAAACGGGTACGGTTATAAATATGCTTCAACCGCCCATGTGCAGTAAATACAAAAATTATCAAAGTTGCATTTCGTTATGCTTCACACGTGTTTCAAGGAGTAACCCCACATCAGCAGCATTAAAATCAAATAAAATGGAAAGCCATAATCCATAAATAGTAAACAAAGAAATACTCGTGACAAAAATATCGAAATAGGAAGCCAATCCAGTACCAAGGACATCCAACGAGTGCCATACATGGAATGAAGCCTTAGTATTTCAAAAGATTAGAATTTTGATGAACAGTGAATTTCTACCAAACGCAAGTTGAAATTTTTATGTCAGACATGTCTGACTATTGGGCTGGTGAATATCCTCGGGGACCTCTGGCCCACCAGCAGTGGCCAGGCAAATGGACTGATTCTAGATTAGCTGACTTACAGTCCATCATTAGAAGCATCGACTCTACTGAATAAAACAACACATTACAGAAATTTCAGTATAACTGTGCAGACTGGACAAGAAGGGATCGGGATTGTCCACATGTATAGAATATATCATTCATGTGTGCTATAGAAAGGATGAAAGTGGCATTCAAAGGTGTAAACAGTAAAACATTGCTTTAAGCTTTCCTGAACTTCAAAAACTCTTTTGTAAACTCAAGGAAGAAACCTTTTTGATTCTTTGCACTCAAGAATTAATTCTGCTTAAGAAAATAAACTATATTATAAATAGCGTTAAAATTTTCAAGTATTACTAAGTACTTTCCTTATTTTATCACTATTAAGTCATGCCACAAAAAGCCGTTGTCATCGATGTTCACAGAACATTTAACATCCAGAAACATTATTCAAATTGAACCTCTAAATGTGTGCAAAGATCTACAATGTATATCAAAAACCTGACAACTGCAAATCCAGTATAAATTAAGTTACAGTTTTAACCTTTACAAATAACAATATATAAAGCCTCTTTGGGTAAAAACCGTTTTATATTCCGGCTCACCCATTTGGAACATCTTACATATTATCTAAAATTGTAAATTAGGGAGGAATTCTTTGCATATTGTTCAAAGTGCAATGAATTGCAAAAAAGAAAAGAAAAAAAAAGAAAAAAAAAGAAAAAAAAAGAAAAGAAAAACCAGAATAAACAAATAAAGGCACATGGTAAAATTAAACAACTTGTACAATGCTTTTATTGTGAGAATAACTAAATACCGAAGTTACTGTGTATTTAGTTTCTGCATATGCGCATTTCTACAATTTATGTCTCTTCAGTACAGATAAAATCTAAAATATATAATCAATCATATATTGTTGTTTGATATATGCTAGTCTGTTTGCAGACAATATATGTATGTGTAATTTCGTGATAAATCTTATTATTTGAGAACCCAAGGAAGATAGTTTTAGCTATCCTCTTGAAATAAAGGTTCTGTATACATTTTATTTTAAACACGATAAAAATGTCGTTTTACCATGTTGTTTATTGAAATGGAATGAACTTGGAACGCGCACTGTGGTCATTTGTTATGAAAGAATGATCTTTTGATAATATCAAATGATGAGTAACTCGCTTTGATTTCAACATCAGAGAACTTAATTCGTTCACTGCGCCAACAAAAGTCATGGAGCATTTCAGGATACCCCGCAACGTCTTTTACCCAAGTTCAAACTTTCAAATGTTCAAGGGTATAACTCTTGAACGCTTTCGACATTTGAACCTGAAATCCAACTTGAACTCAGTTTTGAGGTAAACAAGTTACATACAAAGTTTGAAGACAGTATGTTATTTAGTGCACAAGCTATCAGTCGGAAACCATCGAAGACGGACGGACGAATATACGGCAGAGGGCGTCACATAACACCTAACTACTTCGTGTGGCTGGATAAAGAAAGCGCATATGTATACATATGTAAACATCCTATAAAGAATTTTTTTACAAAAATGCAAGATGTCACAGGTAAAGGAATTTGAACTAGTTTTGACAGTAATACATGTAAAATCAGTTTACCGTATAAATGTAATAATTTCGCTGTTCTTTGTATACAACGTTAATAAATGATTTTTTTAAATCTTAATTACATTTTTTGATATTGTGTCACTTTCATGCCTAATTTACGGAACACATTTTTGGAGTTATAGATATTTTATTATTTTTACGTACTTTTGTTACATATTTACGACGCTTGGAAATATGCTGATTTTACCACGGGTTTTATCTACATAACGTACAACGCACTGACCTCCAGGCTAAAATTCCCTACACGAAGATATAAAGCCATCGGGGCGACACTCGTATACATTCAAGCTCTCGCATGGGTATATATTGAGATTCTAATATGGGAAAAACGATAAGGTCTTAAAAGGTTTTACTAGATAGGGGCAAATAACTGTATATAACGGAAAAAAATGAGGAAGAGTTCCACTGCACTCTAAAACATTTAGCAATTATATCTATGTTAACAAACAATGTTATCAAACTTATTCAAACTTCTTTATCCAGTGAAAGTATTAGTATCGATTTAACCCACAAAAATTAATGATAACGAATTCAGCGAATAAACAGATTTCCATTTCCATGTAAAGCTGTTTGTACAGAGCATTAAAGTACTTACGCAGTTCCTTGAAAATCCATGATGTGTGAATGTATATAAACAGTGTTGTATCCCTCATTCATTCCAAACGCATAAAAGACTACGTTTTCATTTTGGCAAATCTTGAAATCTGGAGTATTTCCAAAAATAAAGCCGTTTATCTGTAAAAATACGGTGGTACATTTAGGACACACAAAATTCTATTTTTTTATATTATGTCGAGCGCTCGACTTATTAGTAAAATATCATTACAAAAAATTTCTTTTGTGTCCGCTTTCATTAACAGAAGAAAGGTAACATAAATTGGTACAAAAGACGTATTGTTTTTAAAAAAAAACGTATTAAATGAATAAATAGAAAGCACATGATACTTCTCATGAAGATAGTACATATTCAGGATAATGCTTCAAGACTGCTTAGTGGTTGGTCGGTAAAGGCGGACAGAATTTGTAAGTTTCAAATTGAAAAATGAACTGTTTTTGACATTTCAGAATTAGTAAAAAAGAAATTATATAATTTTTTTAGGAGTAATACTTGTGCCTGGTCAGCAGTAAGACTAAATGAGTATTTTCCGAGCCGAATAACAAAATACCGAAGTTACTGTGAATTTACTTTCTGCATATTGCCATTTCGACAACTTATGTCTCTTCAAGGCAAATAAAAGCAAATCATCGGAAATCCAGAAATCGAAAGAGATTTAAAAACTGACAGAGAACAATTATCAAAGGAACCTAAATTGGAAGTCAAAATCAGCTAAGGACAGAGCTTTTGAAATGTAGAGTTTCCAATTTTATTTCTCTTAATTCTTCAGCCCATTACAATGTTGCATTCTTGTCAGGCAATAATATTCCGCAGAACAGTTACAACTTGCAATTTCTGGAAATTCAAATGCTAAATTACAACGAATACACTTTTTTATATTTTGTCTCCACGACAGCTTATTGTAATTACAAATGTACAGAGAAGAACATATTGTCTGAATCATTGTCATAATAACAAACCTGAATTGAAGGTCTACAAAACTCGTTCAGTTTTGAATTTCCTGGTAAAATTGTACCCGAAGTCAAATTTTGTACGTGGTACGAAAATATATGACATAAATCAACTTAATATTTAAACTCGTATTTTAGCGGTAAAGGTTTTATCGTGAAAACTCGATGTAACATAACGAGACTTATAGACCTGATCAAGACTAATCAAACCTGATGATAAATCGTTGAATCAATAAAGTTTTTCTCTTTGGTTTTTAGCAGAAAACTACACCACTCGGGGTCTCCACATTTATGTAAATTTTCCTCTATCAACCAGCTATTGTGTTCTTTTGTAGCGTCCATATATAACACGAATTCCTTAGTAACATCTTTGCGGAACCCATCGTTTGTTAGACTTCCTAAAATAGCACCAAACGAATGCAAAAACGAGGTACATGAACATATGTAGTAATATAAACAAAAATATTACTTTTATTGATGGGGTCAATTAATACACTTTGTATGAGTGTTGGAGGGTATTACTCATAGGCTTATCGCAACTGTAAAATAAAAAAGAAAGGACAAACTATCTATATCTCTCTTGTCGAATTGTCTACTGTGTATTTTAAACTATATTTTAATTGCATAAACCTATCAAATATATACAATGAAAATATTAAAAAGTGGCGTCAGTCTGAATGTTTTGAACATATAAAACATATTCGACTTACCCTTTCTACACACAGTAAAAACACCAACAAGACCTGTATCAATATCCCTATCTGGCTGTACATGTGAGTGGTAAATTACCGGGGTACATGGCTTCGGGTCCCCTGGCGGTGGACCATAGGACTCTTTTACTTCCCACCTATACGTCCACTGATGTCCAGGGGGGACATTATCATCTAGTTTATCTCTTCCGTTTGTGTTGTCTTCATAAAGTGCACCTACAGTGTAAAATATTGTTGAATTGTTGAATACCTATGGTGATAATACGATTAAGAAGGAAAGTGGACACTTGTGTTCGACAATAATACTTGATTTCCAAAGTGTTCGTTGTCTTGTTACAGGTGTTTAAAACGTATCTATTTGATTTTAAAATAATAAATCATCATGAACGTTAATTAAATTGTTAAATTCTAAAATTCAGGCTGACGAAGTCACGAGTGAAAAATTGAAATTGTCCGGAAACGCAGGGGCGTTCCGGTCGGTTTCTGTCCTTTACTCTGGTGCGGGAAGGAGCAGACGTTTGTAAATTGTGCTAATCTTTGAAAAGCGAAATAATAAGCAATTCTTTAAAAAATTTTGTTTCTGTTCTACCGGAGCTACATAAAATGGTGGAGAACTTAAAAATTTGGTAACAGGATGGTGGATTATTCCCAAAATGTAACATTTCAATGAAAGTTTGATTTTTTTGAAGTTGTTCCCCTTTGGACGAGATATCGATTTCCCCCCATATTTTTGTTTTTGCATAGTGTCCACATTAACGTTTTATTTATGTCTTCTGAAAGATAATTACAGAAGCAAATTGACAAAGTAAGGCTTCCCCCGATTTTAACACCACCTAGAATTCCAATATTGCTCAGTGACAGCAAAGGTTTTAATATTCAACAGCAAGTCCGTGTAAATTCGGAGACTTTTCTACAGTTTTGGTGTGAGTCTGGGGCAACTGTAGACAATAGGTTGAAATTTCTAAAAGAAAATTTGGAAAATAAGCTCCAAGACTTGCAATTAGTAACATTGTACGTGTGGGTAGGTAGATGTAATTTCACACGGAAAGAAGGTGGTGTCATAAGACAATACAGCTGTCAACACATTGATATCTGGTCTAAAAGAAAGCTATAATTTCACAAGACAATTTGAAACTCAGGTAAAACTGGTATTTCTACACATTCCTTTGTTTTCAATTTACAAACATAATTTGTACCACAATTTTCAAGAAGACGGTGTAGAACAGTTTAAAAGTGATGACATTTTATTACATGAACAAATTTCTGCTGTGAATTTCTATATTTGTGACACAAACCGTATTCTCCATGCTTACTCGCCAAAATTTTCAGAGGATTTGCAAAGGGTAAAGAAACGATATAAAAACACACCTCCATATTATTCATATGATTTCGGCCACTACAGGGATGGTGTGCATCCAGATAAATTACTTGCAAAATTATGGCTCATCCGAATAACCAGATTAATCCACACTGATTGCTATTAACCATTACAATAACTGGTGGTCTTTCATTTACTCATACTGTGTTACTGAGTATTTTATTTTTATTTGTACAATTTATTATTTGAAGTATATAGTTGGAAATGATCGCATTTCTAACATAATTGGCATTGGAGTTTGTTTTGAAATAAATTTTACGGCAGCCCATTTCAACAATTAAATTTAGATTGATTGATGATGGTGAATAAAAGGATATGGAGTATATGCACATGAGACAAAGTCTCTACAAATACATGGTAAAAAACAAGCAAAGGAACAACGCTTTTATTGTTGTTCTTCATCTTGAAGTCACCATGAGGCCTTCAACAATGAGCTTTGCTCATACCTCATAGTAAGTTCAAGACGGCCCCTAGCACCGGTTTAAGCGGAATTCTTTGCTAATTGTCGAGCAACGCTACATCCATGTCTTTCTTGGTCATGGGTGCGGGATTGTCAACAAACATCAATTAAACTGGCAAAGTGCTCTTACAATCACTGTCATCCTTTGCCCGACAAAAGCACTAGTGTCTTAAGCTAGTGGACAACTACAACATATAGACAAACACAGGGCACTCATCAAGTCGAATGTAAGAAAACTTGGCGTTATAAAATAGTGAGATGTGGGCACTTAAAACAGGTGGTTTGGATTACATTTCGAAAATTACACAAATAATTGCAAAAATATGAAAGTATCAATAGTATATCCAGATGAATACTATACCTGGTTATTTATGTTCCTTGTAAGAATTGTTGTACATAATTTAGTTATTAGACACATTTTTTTTTAAATCTATGGAGCACAGATACGGACTTTGATAACTTTGATATCAATTTCAATATAATATTGCTTGAATTCAAATGTGTTAGTAGTTAACTATGGGAAAAAGCCGTAGGTTTTCAAAAAACGTTTTTTGAAAACCTACGGCTTTTTCCCATAGTTAACTACTCTCCAGGAGCATATAACAAAAATCATGTTTTCTATTTTTGTTTCTACAACGGTCAAAACTACCACTAGAATATAACAAGAAACGTACTGACACGTTTTGTCAAAACAGTCAAGTGTAAAGTAGGTTTTACTCACATTTTTTACGTTGCTTGCGGTTTAAGCATAACATGGGTTATACATAAAACTGACGTGTATCTCTGGTTCTACACTTTTGATTCCTATATATTTCTAGTAAGTCTGATAACTCATCGTCAGTTACTATCTCTATAACAAATATATTGCTAAAAAGATAATATAAATATACGATTTCCCCTTGAATATCAAGTATTTCATAAAAACCATACACCTTTGTTTTTATTTTTTTTAGATTGGTCAAATCATATGCAAGCATTTTTTTTTAACTGATTTTTTATTATAAAAGTCAAACATTATTACTTGTCATAACGGTTATGCACCCTCCTACCTGAAATACACTCATAATTTTTTATCTTATAAATATTCGGGTTATAAAAAATGACAACGATTCCCGTATATTTTTCAGAAAAGTCTAATATGAATAATTTTAAAACAATGCAAGGAGTAAAAAATATGCCGAGTGATTACTTCCGGTTACTCGCCGT
>MJUU01036397.1:6176-16521 GCA_002080025.1 Modiolus philippinarum | reverse complement strand
CTTCATATGGAAAATAACCTTGAAACCACTTGTTGTTATAAAAACCCCTGAAAGAGGTATCAGTGGCATCTGTATATAAATTCATGTTAGCTGCAACTGTAACATGATCGTTTAGAAAGAATGACACTCCATTCCATTTTTGAAGAAATTTGGACCACATAGCTAAATCCGATTGACAGCTTTTAATATGCACATGATGAGATAATTTTGACACTGTTGTAGATAATTTAATTAAATGTGATACAAACGAACGACCTGGATATATCACCCTGCTTGCAAAATTAAAATGGCCCAAGAGACTTAATAGCTCTCGCTTAGTACAAGTTGATTTCCTACTAAAGGCTTCAATAATTCCTTGAATGCGAACTATCTTTTCGACGGGTAAACGAGCTTCCATATGAACTGTGTCTAAAATTATTCCAAGGTATTCTAACTCTGTGCAAGGTCCTTCGGTTTTCTTAACAGAAAGCGGAGTTCCTAATTTAGAAAAAATATCTAAAAATGTTTCCTTAACCTGAATAGCATTCTCCTCTGATGCAACAATAACTAAAAAATCATCAAGTAGATGCAATACATGTTCTATTCCGTAATTGTTCTCAGCTATCCAGCATACTGCATTCGACAGATTATCAAAAATTTTGGGACTTGACCTACACCCAAACACATTTGTCTATTGTAAACGTAATAAGAATCGTTCCATTTAATACCGTGAAACGGCCACAATTCAGGAGATAAAGGAATAGTTTTAAATGCATCTGTTATGTCAGTTTTAATTAACCAAGCTCCTGTACCTAATTTCTTAATGATTTTAATAGCATCGTCAATTGACACATATTGAAGAGAATATTCATCTTTGTCAATTAGTTCATTCAGACTGGGGTTTTCAACATCATCATCATGGGGTGCAGATAGATCTACGATTAACCTGTTTTTCTTACTATATTTCCCTTCTGCCACTCCAATTGGATTAATTCTAAATTTAGTGTATGGTATATCTTCATACGGGCCGTTTAAGTACTTCTTACTAACTTCGGAATTAATTAATTGACTAACTACATCGACTTTTAACAGAGCCGATCTTAAATTTTTACATACAATAGATCTTTCTGGTAATTTATTTATTCCTGTGTGAAAACCATATCGCAAACCATTTAACAGATAATTGGTAAATTTAGGGTCAGGGTGATTATTCAACTCCAGTTCTAAAGACTCCACATCAATCGGAGTTAATACTGAATTAGAGTAACAAGACACATTTAAATCTTCTTTGACATTGGGGCCCCTAATTTCTGAGACCCCATTATCTCGTTTTTTGACGGACACTTAAATTTAGAATGTTCACCTTTGCATATAATACAAATATGATGGTTTCTACATCGAAATGAAATACACCCTTTAGCGCCGTTAAAATTGTTACAAATTTCCCTTCCCTGGTGGAAAACTCTTTCCCTTCCATATGTATCCGTGTCGTCACTCCTCGAACTTTTATAATCCCTTTGATAGCTGTTTGGTTTATTACAGAAGTTTGTAGTATGAAACGAGCTTTGGCATATGTTGCAAGATAGAGGTCTAGTATTCGCAAAAATATTACAAAACAACGTGTTATTTCGGATAGACCAGTCAATGGCCGTGTTGTTATAACGTAAATGGGCTGCTGCCATGGATGAAAATCTCTTATGATATTCGTAAAAACCCTGGCCTGGGTAACGTGATGCCATATCTACGATGTCTCTCTCATAGAGATCCAGTTCTGATCTCCTTTGGGGGTATGCTTCACACATTACATTTTTGTAGATGCCAAATGCCTGAATAAATTCCCCTATTGATAAATTCCTGTTTAACCTGACATCAACCTTACTTTTAGTTTCTGTCTCATTTGTAAAATTATCGGACATGCACCCTGAACCACAGAAATATGGAATGAGTAGTGAAGCTAAATTAATATCAGTACCTGACACAATGTTTTTCCTGAGTAGTGGTGAGATTGTCTCCACAAATGGCAAATTCTCGGCCGCGTATCCCCATTGAGAACACCTGGGCCTTGACCTCTCTTGTTGTTCACTGCCTGCCGCCGAAGGAACGTTCGACGCTCTAAAATTGTTGTTGTTCAATGCTCTGTAGGCTGTGCTCAAGTCGAAACTAGTTGTCTCTCGGTTTGTCACCCGGTCTCCCCCGCCGATTGAACTGGAGTTTCCTGTCGTTTCTGCAACATTGTTAACACTAATGGGCTGAGAAGCAATGTTAGAAAGTCTGTTCATTTTTGCGTTCAGAACAGTAACATTTTGTTGCAGCGAATGTACAGTATTGGTGAGATTTGACACAAGATCTATTAAAGTTCTCTCACGATACTGGGCGCGGCCATCTTGCATTGCATCTTGGGATCACGCACTTCCTAAAATGGTATCCTCATTGTTTATCTGCGGTGCATTCTGGGATTGTTCGTGCGCGCGGCCATTTTGCGATGCATCTTGGGATCGCGCACTTCCTAACATGGTAGTATCCTGTGACGTGTTTTGTGCATTTTCGTTAGCGTCCCTTCCATTATCCGCATTATCTGAATTCGCTTGTCGAATTAGACGAACCATAACCATTCTCCTAGCATTACTCGGTACACGAATATTACGTCTATTCAATTCCTCTCTAAGTCTCACCATCGTCCAATTTTCTAATAGCTCCGGGTCGTACTGCACTCTTTGCTGTCTGTTACGTAAGGGACCCATATTCTTCACAATATTACAATATACGTTGTAAAGTCAATCGAAGTCTCTTGTAAATACAATTATATCTGGCGACTTTCAACAGTTCTTTAACTGACCCCGAAACATCGTTCGATCTTAATAGAACAGTTATTCACAATAACACAAAATTGGGTCATCTCATGCGCTGTGAAGAACAGGCATGCACCTTCCTGACAGAACAAACGAATTTAAGTCCGATTTGTAACTAAAACTGTACCTGATGTACGAATAATAATCCACCAAATATTGAGATGTAATTTCACAAGATATAAACAGCAAAAAAGATATAAACAGCAAAAAACGAGGAAAAATCAACAAGACTGTTAAAACATGTGTCGCCATTAAAAGCTGGAACTAAACTGATAAAAAACTTCCTTACTGTAATTTGATTGGTTAGATCTAAACTAATTAATATTCTAATACTTATTAATATGCACATTGTAATGAGTAGAAGATCTACCCAAAGACCAACAGATTAATGATGCATAAACTCTAATTTAATAAATTAAATTGACAGTATGGAAATGACTTGCTGTATGACTGGTCAATGAATGTGTACTCATTTCTTTGAATGGAGTACATGCGTAACATCTTTGGGTATGTATGTTTTGATTTTTTAATAATTTTAATATGTGTTGGGTATTTGTATTTGCATAAAAGAAATTATGAAAAAATGCTGAATTTGCTAACTATTGGACAGAATTTTTAATTTCTCTTAAGTATTTTTGATGTTCACCTTTGACCTTCTTCAAAATCTAGATAATCACCCTTAACTGAATTCCATTTAAATTCCATTTAGGTGCTTTGAAGTTATTTCTTTAAGCACATGTGACATTGACTTTTAACCTACTGACCACCAAAATCTAATCTCCTTACACTGTATATATATATATATAAGGCATTTGATTTTTTTGTTGTTTTTTTTTGTAGAAGCTAAGAAAATACCTGATATTTGACATGTCAATGAAATCTTCATCCTTTCTGTTCTGTGGAATGTCTATCTTCAACACAATACATTCAAATACCATAGCTACTAAAACATCTATACGATCTACTGGTAAATTGCCGATTATTTCTTCAATAATTCTTTGTTGTTCTTCATTCAGGATAAGTTTAAGGTTATCAGCAATGCCCTCAAATACTTCCTAAAATTTAATAAGTACTTAGTGATACATCTAAATCAACACAAAATATTAAATATGCTCAATGGTGATATCTCAAATGTATTACAGGGGACATAAAAAATAGTACACCACTCTCCTTAGGAGAGGGTGGGTAGGAGGGGGTCTGATCCTAGGATCCTGTGAAAATAAACTTTCAAATCCTGAATTCCCAAGAAAATAAATTTTTGAATCCCGAATCCTGAAAAATGGCAATGAAAACCCTGGATCCTGTTAAGGGTTAATCCCAAATTGTGCTGAATAAAATGGTTATTCCTGGCGTCCTGAAAAAGGTCCCTCTTAGTAGCACAATTATAATACAGTGAAACTTTGATGTGTTGAAGTCCAAGGGACTGAATGAAAACTTCGCCTTATCCTTTGCTTGGACTTATCTGTGACTTGTTGAATCTCCAGTTTACACAGTTGAATGTGTGCATCCCTGTGCAAACAAATGTTTCATCCAAACCAGAGACATAGAATGTCTCTTTCAAAACCGAATAGTACTCATCTGACATATTTATAAAAATCAAAGTGCACAGTGGAAATAATATGAGTGATTTATGATCTTTACCAAATTGTACGCCGTATAATGTCTTGAAATTTTTTTTTGGAAATTCGAGTTAAAAAGGGTGAGATAATGCATATTTGTAGTTTAGAGCTGAATTTAATGTTCTACACAAGCAATGTATTCACCTCAAGCAAGTTCTAGTAATCAGTATTAAAACAATATAGACAAATAGGGAAGAAAATCGGGACCAGCAGACGAGTTCGACACATCCGTTGTATTCGAGTAAAAAGTGTTGGAGATAAACATGTTCGGCTGTACTAGAAAATGCATGGGTGCCACCTGGAACACATATGAAACTTGCACTATATATATTTAAGAATTCTTGTGTTTGAAACAGAATTACAAAGTCAATGTTGCACATCTACATTACATACTGAAGCATGCATTCATCCAAGTTTGGTAGAAAAATACAGAGCCGTTTATGAGGAGTTGAGGATAATGGAGGCATACTCTAGGACTGGATAACCTAAAAAGTGCAAGTTCAATGATAATATGGAATTCTGGAATCAAGTGAAAAGAAAGAAAAACAAAATGCATGGTGCACATCTGCTATACACTGAAACATTCCTGCAAGTTTGGTTGAACAATATAAATCAGTTTAGAAAGGGTTGTGGATAATGGAGACATTGTAGACTCCAACAAGATAAAATGACAACGTCAAAAAATAGCATTAAATCTGAAACAGTAAAGAAAAACAAAATATATGGTGCACATTTTAATATATAATCAAGTATTCCTGCAAGTTAGGTTGAAAAATAAAAAGCCTTTTGGGAGGAGTTGCGGATAATGGAGATGTGCCCCCAAGACTCCAATTAGCTAAAATGACTAAGTCCGAAAAACACCTTAAAATCTGAAAAAAAAACAACAAAAAATTAGGAAAAGCTCAATGCATAGTGCACATCTTCAACATATACTGAAGCATTCCTGCAAGTTTGGTTGAAAAATACAAAGCCATTGAGGAGGAATTGTAGATAATAAAGGCATACCCTCAAGACTCCAATAAGCTAAAATGAAAAAGTCCAAAAACAGCATAAAATCTGGGGGGAAAAAATTCAAGAGGAGAAAATGTATGGTTCACATCTTCAATATATACTGAAGCATTACTGTAAGTTTGGTTGCAAAGTGCCAAGCGGTTTAAGAAATATGGATAGTGCTTAAATTTTTTTAGCCATACAGATGCACAGAAAGACGGATGCAAGACAACAGATAGTGATCCTTAAGATGGGATGTTGTCTCCTTGACATTTACCCCATTTCCTTTCTTTTTCATACTTAATGTCAATCCTGCACTAGATGCAGTCAACACAAAACTGAGATAACATAGCATTTTCTAAAGTAATGCAAAAATGTATGCCATTTTATCTCATTTTTTTTTGTTTTGGTGCAGATAATATATATCTATCTGCTTATAATTATATGTAGAAATAAAAGTGACAACAAAAGTCCAAATCGATCAAAGAAAGAGACCAGTAAGAAAATCCGTAAACATTCGACTGAATCAGGGAAACACAATCCAACACAGAACATTTTTGGCAAATTTTTTACATAGGTCTCTATGAATTACAGAGATAATGCATTCTTAACTGGAGGTAATAGAGTACTGCATGAATCTGCACATTGATCTTCAGCAGCAGCCATGATTAACACAATGTAGGTCTTAATTTGTGTACACTACCTGATTGCTAAAATCTTCATATGATTGTTCAAGCATGATAGAGGGGCCAATGTGTATAATCCTCAGGATGCAACTGACGCCAAATATCAAGTGGCTGCAAAATTTCGAAGTCAGTAAAGCATGACTGCAGTGTCATAGACATAAAATGCTACTAAAACTGATCTCAGCTGCATACAAAAGATCAATGGGCTACTATGAGTGGTTGATGTTAAACAGACCAAAGAAAAAGATTAAACATTTGATAAACAGTGCAAAATTTTGAAGTCAGTGGAGCATGACTGTGGCGGCATAGACATAAATCGCCACTGAAACTGATCTGTACTGATGCTAATGCAACTGCATACCAAATATCAATGGGCAACTATGAATGGTTGATGCTAAACAGACACAAGAAAAAACTTAAAACATGTGAAAAAAAATTCAAAATTTCGAAGTCAATGGAGCATGACTGTGGGGGCATAGACATAAAACACCACTGAAACTGAGCTGTACTGATGCTAATGCAACTGCATACCAAATATCAATAGGCTAGACAGACCCAAGAATTAAACATCAATTAAACAGACCCAAGAAACAAGAGGCTCTCAAGAGCCTGTATCGCTCACCTGGGTCCTGCAGCACTATATTTCCCAAGTGATGGTCCATCTTTGGTGGTGTATGTACATAAAAAATCAGAAACTTTTTATAAAATTTAATTAAAATTGTTCAAGCAGTTTCAGAGAAGATTTTTGAATGCAGTTTCCAAACTTAAGGGGCTAATGTTCATCTACATTCCCTGCTGGCAGCTATTAAACATAAAACTTTGAAGAGGGTCACATAAGGACTATCATATCAAAATTCTACTGAAATTGTTCAAGCAGTTTCAGAGTTTCAGAAGATCTTTTTATGCATTTCCCACTGGTTCCAATGTTAAACTAAGTTGTGCTACTGGTGGCCATATCGGAAGACTGATCAGCACCAAAGTAACATTAGCTTGGTCAAAATCTCACAAGTTTCATTTATGCATTGTTTAAATTGAATCCATTCAATGGTTTTCCATGATATCTTTGTATGCATTTCCCCTTAGGGTCCAATTCATTGCTGGCAGCCATGTGGGATGATGGATCAGAACTGAAGTAACAACACTTATTCAGCTTCTCATAAGCAAAGTTTGGATTAAATCTATTAAGCAGTTCTCTAGAAGAAGATCTTTTGTTAAATTAAGTTCACAGCCGGTGACACTTGGTCAGCACCTGACAGGCATCATTCATGTCATGTTTGATTTAAATCCATTCAGCAGTTCTCTAGAAGATCTTTGTGTGCATTTCCCATAGGGTACAATGCTGTCGGTCATGTAAGATGACAGATTGGCACCAAAGTAATAACACTTGGTCAGCACCTCATAAACATCATTCATGCCAAGTTTGGTTCAAATTCATTCAGTGGTTCTAAAGTAGAAGTTCTTTGTATGCATTTTCCCATAGGGTCCAATGTTAAAATTAAGATCATTGCTGGCAGCATGTCGGATGACACATCAGCACCATGTTAACAACACTTGGTCAGCACCTCATAAGCATCATTCATGCCCAGTTTGGTTCAAATCCATTCAGTGGTTCTCAAGAAGAAGTTCTTTGTATGAATTTTCCCATTAGGTCAAATGGTAAACTAAGTTCCACGCTGGTGGCCATCTTGGAAGCGGTCAGAAAACTTGAATGTGTTCAATAAAATATAGTCCTGAACATGCTGAACATTTTTGCAATTTAAACTTGACCTCTATCTCGAAGCGTTTTTGAAATATAGGACAAAAAGTAAAAATTCAAGAAAAATTTGACCAATAAAGGACCTCAACTTATATATAGGTACTTGGATTTTCTTCAAAATATCCATGTGGGTAGATCTTAACATGCTGAACATTTTTGCAATTTAAACTTAACCTCTATCTGTTATAGTTTTTTAATAAAAAATGATAAACATCAAAATTTTGATCATTTTACGGAAAAAGGGCAATAACTCTTATACAGGTCATCAGATTTTCTTCAAAATATCAGCATGGGTAGATCTTCTCATGCTGATCATTTTTACTCCATCAGATTTTTGATATCTGTAACGATTTTTGAGTTATTTGCCAAAAACTGTAATTTACCCCTATGTTCTATTTTTAGTAACGGCAGCCATGTTGTTTGACCTAAGACATACCAAATAACAAATTTGAAACCAGATACCCTAGTGATGATTCAGTTTAAGTTTGATTCCATTTGACTCAGTGGTTTCAGAGAAGATTTTTGAAAGTGACTTAACTACGGACGGATGACGGACGCCAAGTGATGGCAATAGCTCACCCTGGCATAGCCAGGTGAGCTAAAAACTTAAACAATTATGGAATCACCATACCTAAGTCTACCTTTTTTCGACTATCGTCCAATGCTCGACGAAAAATGACTATCAACTCCTAACTTCTATTGTTGAAGAATATTCTTATTGACAGAGAATGCAAAATATAACATAATCTATCGACATAATAACTTCGTTATTTCTTTCAGTCCTTGCAGATAAAGTGTGTATTTTGTCTTATGTAATTTTAAATTCTGTATTAAAATGAAATTCGAATGTTTCTGTACATCAGGATTTAAAAGAAAAATACTTTAAAGATTTTTACTTGATACAAAGCTGAACCATACCATAATACTATCGCAAAATTTTGCCGTTTTATAAAATGCACATCATTTTAAAGTAATTTTCTAAGGGAAACAATACCTGTTTATATTTTGTTAGATGTTTTGTTCTCTCCAAAGCTAGAGTAATCCACCATGACATGGCATGTTTACATCTGCAAGTTAACTGTGCCTAATAAAAAAGATAAATTGAATGTTTTGTCATTTGTTATCCCTCTACAGTAGGTTACTAATAGTGAACTTATACTTCAGATGTACTTTATTCTTGAAATATATACCAAGTAAGCTGGCATATATCCAAGTTTATGATGGTTGTTCCATTTAAACATATATAGCAACAAAGGGAAGGTATTCTTAAATTGTTTCTATGGATGGTTGTCCAAAAGTTCTTGTGCAAACAATTAAGAATTCCAAAAATGCCGCTAAGAGTGGCAATACTATCTTAAAAGAGCCTTCCAAGGATGCCATATATTGAATAGATGAGTGGCTTTTCTAACTTCTATTGGGAAACAGAAAAAATCCATTGTAAATGCATTTACCGATACATGTAGTAAATTTTTTTTAACAATTTTAAGACATGAAACTATGTCTATTGATCCAATGGCAGGTAAAAGCTTTGGTTGTTATCCCCCCGCTTAGCGAAAGCGGCAGGATCATGTAATGCAGTCTGTCCGTACGTACGTACATATGTCTGTAGTGGCAAGGCATATCTCTGAAACCGCAACAGATAGAAACTTAAAATTTGGCATCATGGAAGAGTATATGACCCACTAGGGAATAGACCCCTAAAAATTGGAATTAAACCCCTTGGGGCCAAATTATGAGCGAAAAACAAATTTCGCGATATCCAATAAATGGAGATATCTCCAAAAGTGTTAAAGCTAGGATATTGGAACTTATGTCACTACTTATATTGCCTTTCCCAAGTTGAAAGAGGGTATCAAAATTTTGATCCCGCCCTTAGGGGCAATGCCCTAAGGGGTTAAAAAATGTCTAAAAACGATTGTCCAAGAACTCCTCCTACACCGTAGAAGATAGAAACATGAAATTAGGTACACTAGTAACACTTGGGGAGTTGTCTGTGCCAAAGGTTTCGGAATTTTGATTTTGGCCCGGGGGGTGGGGCTACACCCTAATATGTAAAATCTCAAAATATGGTAAGATCAGTTCATATCCCCACCCCTTAACCATATATATTTATATTCCACATTTAAAGACGAGTTACTTGGTCACCCCCGGGGGTCAGCCCCAACCCTCTCATTTAGAAAATTACAAGTTATCTCAAAAACAGTTGAGATCCCCACCCCTAAACCATATATATTCTTAATGGGCATGACAAGACGAGTTACATGATCACCCCCGGGGGTCGGCCCCGCCCCCTTCATTTAGAAAATTACAAGTTATCTCAAAAACAGTTGAGATTCCCACCCCCAAACCATATATATTCTTAATGGGCATGACAAGAGAAATTCAATGGCCACCCCGGGGGTCGGCCCCACCCCCCTCATTTTGAATATAATATATAATTTATCTCAAAAACAGTTGAGATCCCCA